>JAJJMB010010084.1:1123585-1232501 GCA_023531105.1 Papaver atlanticum | reverse complement strand
TCCCAATAGAAAAATCTATAATCAGTAAATGCACATTACTAATTATTATTTTCTAAAGATATGCATTTAATTGCTGGAGATTAAATAGCATATAAAAACTAAGAAACCTTAATTAAAAGATTCTCAATTTATTTCGATCCTGGGATTCTCCTTTAGCTATTAAGGAATATCTTTGAACAATTAATGATAAGAGTTACTGCACATGTTCAAAGTATGTCGACATCTTTACTTTGCAAGTCCTTTATTCATACTTACAATCTTGGAAACGATTTGCCATACTTCCAAACAAGTTTAGAATTGGTTTGTATGAATTCCAAGAACTATGTGATTGATTATCCTATCAGATCGCCAATCATGGGTTTCACGGTTCTACCAAAACAAGTTCGGTTCTACCTCCATGTGAGTACTTTGCATAGTCACACTAGTTACCAAAATTCGGTTTACTAGGTACTAGGATCGGTTCCCCACAACTTATGGTAACTACCTGTATTCGGTTGCACATGTCCATAGGATCGGTTCCCCCAAAACTACAAACTTTTTTTACATGTTCATAGGATCGGTTCCCCCATCTACTAAAACCATGTTGCACCTCTTACAGGGATCGATTCCCCTCTTGTAAATTTGTTGCACCTCTTACTAGGATCGGTTCCCCAATTGCTAGATAAAAGTTGCTATTTACAAGGCATCGATCATACCATCTTGAGTGATTACTTAAGATCGGTTTCACTAATAAAAGTCATACCAATACATAAGTCAGGCCTTGTGAATAGTTTTACCAAAATACATAAACAAGTTTATGAGCGGTTATACTAAACACACATATTGGTAATTCAAAATAGATTTGCAATGAATAACAATACCAATAAGCCTAGCGATTTCCCTGATTTACAAAACGAGTTTATGAACTTACTCCCTTTAAACGAATGTAAAACATTGTTTCCTATGATGAAATCTTCACTCATACCCATACATAATCACAATAGCATTCATACGATTATTTCGATGTCTTATATACAAAGTTTAATGGTTAAGCAATAAACCTCGTATTGTATTCCTTAATACTATGTCTAACTAGAGTATCATACACAGCTTCGCAGTTATGTTTTCAATATGCACGACTTGAAAGATACGTTAGGGAATGAAACAGTTCAAGTCAAATATTACTAACCTCAAGAGGAAGGATGATGTTTGTCGTTGTACCTCCATACTTCTTCACATTCTTCAAATCTTCATGTAATACTTGTAAGTCTCATATCCTAACACTTTCAAGCTAACCTATACGAAGTTGACTCTAGTATATAAACAAGCGACTCTTTAAATGAGTTTTGATTCACTAAAATATGACAACCAAACTTGACATACAAACGCTAGGTGGGTTCAACCGAGATATGCTCTAACAAAAGTTCACCTGGGGAACATAGCATAGGAAAATACTAGGCAGGTCAATGCATTAGCGAATAATACCGGTGGAGAATAAAATTCACAAAATATTTGGGTTCATTGTTATATGCACCATTCTGGGTGAATTTTATATATATATACAAATATATTGAATTGCTTAATAAATCTGTGAGCGAAGAGGTTTATGCACTCATTGCTTTCAAATGGCCTTTGTTCCTTTGCAGGATGCAGCGCATTAAATACGGGGTTTTACGATTTTACCCTTGAACTAAAAACAACCATCAACAAAAGGATGAGCTTTTGTTTACAAAGATTAAGTCTATTATATGTCATTGTGTAAATAGTGATGGAAGATAGAAGGAATCTTTGTTTATTCCGCAGTATTGATCTTCTCTGATCCATATTTTTTTATGTATATACTGTGTGGCTCTGTAAGTTCTCTTATGTTGAGCATTTCCGATTGAATTAATCATGGGTTCTCTTGTGGTTAATTTAATTGAGTATTTTGGATACAAATTCATATTCTTATATGATTTGTTAATGTCCAAAGAAATCCTTCTTTTCTTGTGAAAGTAAGGTCGCTCTTGTTGTTCTTCGGGAATGACATTTTATGGGGGAGAGTTCTTAATTGAATTTGTGCTTAATTGCCAAATCTTTATGGGGAGTGCGGCTGTGGAATATTGTAGGGGTTATCTTGTATCTTTATAAACTCCTTGATGAATGCATTTAGTTTCGGCTATATGATTGCATCTAAAAAGTTGATATGTGCTTTCGTTTGGTCATGAAATGTCTATATGGAAATTTCATTAGGATCCCACTAGTTTTCGTACCTTTGCCAATTTTATTGACAAAAAGGGGGAGAATTAATGTGTAGTTCACACTACAAATACATATGGTTTTCGGATCATTATGTAAGGGGGAGTGGTTTCCATGTGAGATGGAGTATTGACTAAGGGGGAGTGATACATATCACCATAGTATTGTTGTCGAAGTTGTGATATAATTGAACTTTGATGATATGTAATAATACTATGACACTGTGTAACAATGATTGAGAGCTTCTGTTTTCTCATTGTTATGGCTACGAATCTTCAACAACGGTGATGCTGATTTGAATATCTTTGGAATCATTGGTGTACTTGGAAGTGACGAAGATTTCGAGTAATGTTAAAGAGACAAGAAGATCATGCATGTAGAAGAGAAGCTGCAAAGTTTATTTATTTTGTATTCCATATGTATTGATAGTTTTGTCACTAAAATTGACAAAGGGGGAGATTATTAGAGCACTTCTCGGTCGAACTCGCAAGCGTTGTTATCTCAAGCTTGTTTGTCAAGTTTAGTTTCCAAAACTATAAGTCTTGATTTCTAGTCTACTTATAGCTAAGTCTCGGACTAGGATAGAAAGTGTAGTTGAGGTCTAGACTCCACGGCGTTCCTCATACAAAGACGAAGAACTACTCAAGGAACTGGTGGAACTTCATCGACTAAAAGGTATGCGGAGACTTGAACTTATCTATCACTCAAAAGTCTATCTACTCTATCTCCTATCTTGAGACAAAAGTCATATTGCTATATAGACTTCGATTACACATTTGCTATTTTGAGCCAAGTTTATCTCGCTTATCTATTTCTCAAAATATGTGTTGGTAAGCTTTCGCTTTGGCCAAGTTCACCTTTACAAGTGACGAAAGTCATGTTGATTATTTGAATATCTTGAAAATCACTTTGATGAAAAATAGTGTGTGAATAACCTCTATTTAACATCCTCTAAGAATGTTTCAATGGTTGAAATGAGAGTTTAGAATATATAACCTTGAATGGATATAAACATTGTATGTGAACTCATACGTGTGTAAGTCCAAAATCCTTGAACCAAAGTATGCGTACTTTGCTGCTCAGGATAACCGGAACTAAAGTCCGCGTACTGCCAGAAGTTCACATCCCGTGAATTTATGCTGGAGTTTGTGAACTGAAAACAAACTCAATCTGGTTACTTAAGTATGCGTACCAGTATGCGTACTTGAGTGGGTTATTTTCTAAAAACGGTTTATTCGTGAACTTAAACCTATATAAACTATGGAATGCATATTTGCAAACCGTGGCTATAAAGTTCATGAATCAATTCGAGTGAATCAAAATCATTTTTGCTTCGATTGTGTCTTATATACTTCTATGAGATCTAAGCAATTGAACAACTCTCTAACTAGTTCTTTTGAGTCATTTGAACTAGTTATGGTGAAGATGAATATGGTTAATATGAAAGTGCTCATATGGCTAACCATTTGGTTAACTACTGTTGAACCAACTAGGTGTACATGTTTAGGTAAGGTTACACAAACCTAAATGAACGTGCATTTCATTTGTGTATAACAAGCTAAGTTCGATCTAACGGTTGAAATATATTAGCTTGAATCTAATCAGGTTTTCATCTAACGGTGAATATTGAATGCTTTGTTACCAAGGTAACTTAGATTGCAAATCCTGATTTGGAAACTATATAAAGGAGAACTCTAGCAACTTGGAAATATAATCCCCACACCTCCTGTGTGATACTAGTTGTATAAGCTAGAGTCGATTCTCCTTTAACCTTAGCTTTCTACCGAGACCCTGTAGGTTAACGACTTGAAGACTTCATTGGGATTGTGAAGCAAGACCCAACTATTTTCTCTGTAGTTGCGTGATCTGATCTTGCTGTTTCTATCGTGATTGAGTGCAATCGTAAGATTGGCTTGAGATTAATTTATCCGATAGGCAGGATAGAAAAGAAGTCACAAACATCTTTGTCTCATCGTTTGTGATTCCGCAATATCTTGTTTCGCTAGTCGATTAAGATTATTGTGAGGTGATTGATAATTCTAGGTTGTTCTTCAGGAATATAAGTCCGGGTTATTGATTGGTTCCTGTTCACCTTAATTTATCAAAAGACGGAACAAAACACGTAGGTATTTCTGTGGGAGACAGATTTATCTATTCCTGTAGACTTTTCTGTGTGATACAGATTTGTTTATTAAAGTCTTCGACTTTGGATCGTAGCAGCTCTCAGTTGTGGGTGAGATCAGCTAAGGGAATCAAGTGCGTAGTATCCTGCTGGGATCAGAGACTTAAGGAGCGCAACTGTACCTTGGATAAGTGTGAGATTGATTGGGGTTCAACTACAGTCCAGACCGAAGTTAGTTTGTAGTAGGCTAGTGTCTGTAGCGGCTTAATACAGTGTGTGTTCAATCTGGACTAGGTCCCGGGGTTTTTCTGCATTTGCGGTTTCCTCGTTAACAAAACTTCTGGTGTCTGTGTTATTTCTTTTCCGTGTTATATTTTGTTATATAATTGAAATATCACAGGTTGTGCATTGAATCAATCAATTGGTAAATCCGACCTTTGGTTGTTGATTGAAATTGATTAATACTTGAACATTGGTCTTTGGCCCCGTTCAAGTTAATTTCTCTTGTATTCAATTAGACTCGCAGATTTCTATTTGCTTGAGTAAGTATTGAATTGAGAAATTGAGATATAACTCTTTGATATACTTTTTATTAAGATTGAGTCTGACTGTCTAGTTGATTCTCTTAAAAGTATATTGGAGTTAGTCCATACAGATTGCTAAGAGAATTATTGAGTGAGGTTGTTGTACCCCCACTTTTTCACTTTCAGTATTTTGTTGTTGCAGTTCCAACATATATCCTTTATTCTCTTGAGTTCTATTTTATGTTTTGAATTTTTCAAAGTAAAGAAAAAAAAACTAGACATCTAAAAACTAGGTACCTTAAATACTAGCCTAGGGTAATTGTGGATTTTTTTTTTTTTTACTCTCTCTGCATTTCTTAATCTTCGTATAAAATCCTATCTAGGCATCTAAATTAGGACGGAGGGAGTATATGTAAAAACTAAAGTTACTCTCTAAAAATATGTATTCACAGGGCCGGCCCTGAGATTTTGCTTCCCCGAGGCAGTAGAAAATTTCTTGCCCTATTGATAGTGCATCTCCATTACCCGTTACAATCAGATGTGTCTCAATTTTAAACGGTATAGGATTATTTGTTTCGCCTGACGATGATGATCCAGTTTGTGCTTTGATTTGGTTAAATGCTTGTGCAGTTTCCAACATGAGATGATTTATATGATACGAATAAACCGAAACAATGCACTAATTTCTCCCTAATCTACATGGTGATTTCTTAGTATAACCCAAAGTTAATAACATATCGCAACTATCGCCAGAAACCATGGTCCACTTAACTTGAAACAATTGTATATATACAAAAAAAAAGATTTGATTATGGCCCTGTGGTGATACCGTTTACAGTAACAAGAAGGGAGGAAGAAAGACTTGAGAGTGAAAACCATAAGAGTCTATCTGATTTTCTATTTTTTATTAAATATTTAAATTGGAACCACTAATTATCCAAAATCTTCCCATATACAATCAAAGATTAAACCACTTTTTTTTCTTTTTAAACCTATAATTCCGTACGTAATTATCTGTAATTTGATGCCCTAGTGGCCGTGTTGCCCCAAGACAGAAACTCGGTATCCTTGGCCCAGGGCCGGCTATGTGTATTCATGTACCGATAAATGAATAATAGAACAAAAAATTAAATTCTTTATTGGTAAATAAATAACCTCGATAAACAAATATATTTTTTCTCGTCCCAAATTTATTCATTTGTCGAGGTTAGACTACAATACGGAACTCATTAAAATATATAAGATTTTTATTAATCCTCCCTAAGATATAGCAAAAAAAGTCATATCTTACAGAGGGTTTTTTATAACGTCGTTTCATCAGGCTCTAATTATTAAGACAATAACTTAGACATTTCCCATTAGACAAGACAAAGACTAGGTTAATTAACTAGTATTTCTTGTCAAGGCATTGGATTAGACTTGAATAACCGAATCCTTCAATTGATAAGTCTAACTAAAATCATAATTAACTTAGTTTCTCTTATCCGGAAGCAATTGGACTAAACAAATGATCCTGTATTTTATTAAGCCTTAAACAATAGATACAAACCAAAATAAATTGACTTGCACATTTATTTTCTTAACCGGAAGCAATTGAACAAATATAAACATTACAACACCGCAATTGCACCGAATTTCGTTAAGCAAAAACACTTGATACCCAACAATAAAGAAGATACCAAATAATAAGCCAAATAAATTGACACATTTTTTCTTAACCGGAAACAATTGAATCACATAAACATCCATACACAACATAATGGAACATATCAATTGTACTGAAATTTTGTTAAGCAAAAGCAAAATATATGCAATATAAACAGGCTTTTCTTAAATAGGAAAACGATTAACTAACAAATTCGTTACCTCAATTTCCGCAGCCACATCTCCCAAGAAAGATATATCATTAAGCGCAAGTTCAAATAAGAACTCTCCCCCAGTGTGTTGTCATCCTCTCCCAAGAGTTGCTTCAACTTAAGTAAAGACTTTTGATACCAATCTTCCTCTAACAGATAAGCCTATTTGATTTCCCTTTTGATCTTTTGGTCTAGGTTTGGAAATCTGTTTGCTATAGACAAAGTCCAGCAAACCTCACGAATACGGAACACTTACACTCAGTTAGCTGAGAAGTCTGGATTACTAACCACTTCTTAAGAACAATCCAAACAAATAGAATAAGAGTTTAAAACATCACACACACTTTAATATTGAAATCAATTGTGTGCGAAAGAATAGTCATCTTGCCTAGAAGAGTAAACATCAAAAACTTGACTTAAAAAGGAAACTAGTCACTTTTTTGCGCTCAAGACCGTGAACCGTTACAAACAATTCGTGGACTATTGCATATTCACGAAGTGCAACACATAATATGTATTGCTTTAATAAATCACTCTTAACTTCTTCGCTATAACTCGAAATTGAGTGATTCTTGGCTCGTTGAATTCGTATACTCATCCACTAAAACATGAGGACCTCTCCAGGGACAAAGGTCAGTCTCACTAAAGTCTTGGCTCAAATATCATCATGTCTACACACAAATGTATATTTACCGTCGACAAAATTGTTCCATAGAGTGAGCACTTTTTTCGATATATTAGAAAGGTAGAATTGAATAAGAGTTTCAAATGAAATCGGTCACCACATACCTTTGTTGATAATGTCTTCGTTTGATCTATAGTCTTTAATCTTCAAGGGTTATTCAGCGATGTCTGATACTCAACTACCAACTTCTAAACCTAGAAATTATGGCTCCGCCCCGGTGTGAAACTACCCTTCTTCTCCTTTCGTTTGATTTTGAAATGAGATGTGGGAACACGTTCACCAGATGGGCTTGATTGGCCCAAGTGTTTTTCTACTTTTCAAGAAACGATTTTCTGGGGACCATGATTATTATTTATTTTTTTGGGTGGGGTGGGGTGGGGGATGATTTGATTAGGCCATCTCACCTATAGTTATAAGAGGTGTCCTAATGGGTGGAGAACCGGAGATTACTAAGTTACCTTTAGTTAAATAAATATTTATTTTATTAAATATTTTATTTTAATTTTTTATATTATTATTATTTTATTTTTCATAATTATTATTTTTTAATTTTTCTTACTTCTTTTTTATTTTTACATTTTTTTTCGATGTATATATTTTTGTATTTGGTTTGGAGAAAAAAAAACAAATCTAGGGGTTTGGCTGGGAGAAAATAAATAAAAAATAGTCGAACTGCATGAATAAATAAGCTCGATTGGGAAAAAAAAGAGCTAGCCGAACTCAACATATGGGTTTACATAGAAGATTCGGCCAAGGAGAAATTTTTAGCGAAATTAACGAACTCAACATATGGGTTTACAGATTAGAGTTCTATAAAGGAGAAATTTTGTGAACTAACCGAACTCTGCATTTGGTGTTCTATACAAAAGTTTACGCCCAGAAAATTCCGTTTTAGCCGAACTGTTCTTCATGTTCTTGGTTTCAGAAAGTTCGGTTACCAAATTAGGGTTTTTAAAACTTCTACTAATCGAACTTGCTACTGTAACTTCCATTTTCACCCTATTTTGATGATTACTACTCAATTTTTTCTTAACTGTCTTTTAGATTAATTTATGTCGCTACTTTGGATACAAATCCTTGTGATTTGTTAATGTCCGCCAAAATCCTTCTTTTTCACAAAAGCAAGGTAACTCATGTTGTTCTCTTGGGAATGACATTTAATGGTGGAGAGTTCTTAAATGAATTTGTGCTTAATTGCAATATTATTATTGTACCCTTTTGTTTTTTTCCTTACTATTTCGGATCGAATAATTATATATTCCCCTTCAGGAAAACCTAGAGGGACAAAACCCGAACTAAAAGAAGAGAGTAAAATATTAAGCAAACTTAGAACATAGCTGGACTCGAATATGTTGCCTCATTAAAACCTTGACATATCTATGTAACCTGTTACTTGATTGTATATTGGATATAGGTATGATTTCATCCTAGGATACTATGTTTTATTACATTGGTTTAAGGAAGTAGATTTACGAACTTGTTTCGTAATCGAATTGAAATCAATAGGTGTTTTGGTACGGTTTTCTATACAGATCTATTGGATGACCAATTCGTACCTAAGGAGGGAATTAAGGTAGAATCATTTTTGACGCTAGTAGTAGGTGTAGTAGGGTGTTTTATCCTGGAGATATCCGTCATGTGGAGGTTATAGCATCAATTTTGGGTGTATCCAGACGCTAATGTCTTAAGGACATCATGTTGAACACGTGACTCACTCTGTTTTCCAAAATTTTACAATGTTGTTGTTGCGGAGACCAGGGATCTCATCCTTTTGTCAAATCGATCACTTCCATTATAAAGGAGCTAAGTATCAATAACTTTTGTTTATTTGAATTTTACTTATTTTTTATTATTGCACCCAACATATACGAGGGAGGATCCAGTTACATGTTATATTCACATTATCTCACATTTTTGGCGATATTTTTTTTATAAAACCTAAATCGTAACAAATTTGAAGTTACATATTCGGATATGTTTCTCTTACAAAACTCTACATACTCACTAAAAATGAGCGCATTCGGAAATACCAAACTTCAATATCTATCGATCTTAATTTCAATTGTCGAAAAACCATTAATTTTCAATGGCTAATTTTTAACGTAGTAGATAGTAATGTTATGCGTCTCGTAATGTGCTCATTTTTAGTAGAAACATATATTTTTATAAGAGGAACATATCCTCCAAAACAATGAAGTATAGATACTTTAAAACAAAGTCTCTGAAAAGACGAGGGTACCCAAATACACTACTATCTTTTATTTATCAACCTATAAGTCTTGTACCGAATGTGATCGTCTATGGACAGAGTCGAGCCTTTATCAAATCTCAACGAATATTTTTCTAAAAGATCATTGGAGTAGTTACCAAACAACTTTGTTCCTGTACTGTTTGGAAGACGATCAAATGAAGTTGAGTGCTTAAGACTTTACATCGGTAAAACAACTCAAGATACTGATTTTCTGTTATGGGATTCATGTGCGTAATTTATGAAATGTCTAAGAAACAAATAAAAATGGTTTACATAAACAAGTTATGTAAACCACTAAAGAAAATCCTCATAAAGGAAATGCAACACATTTCATCTCTTCGAACCAAGAGATGAATCCCAAAAGACTATATCAATTATTAGTGGATAAACATAATCATATTGACTATCATAAAATAAGTTTTTATGATAATAAAAAATGTTTCATAGCAGTCGACAATTATGTTGAAATATGGTTCCATAGCCAATTACTCTAGGGAACGATATTGGTGCAATTAAATAAAAAACTATACTTATTTTTTTAATCTTTATTTTTATATGCATGGGTATGTTTGGTATTTTTATTTGATTATCATCACAACTAATTAGGAAAAATTATGCAAACAATTAAAATTCTGCAAAGCAGTGATTTGAGTGAATTATAAATTGCAAATTAGAGAAAAGTAAAATAATTACCAATTATTCATGCAACAATAGCTTCCTCCGTGCATTGATTACGCGAGAATTAGCTCATCATTATCATGGAAACATGCTCAAAATCCATCTTTATTAATGCTCAAAAATTGTTCACAAATGATGAAATGGGAGAAAAAATGATAAAAACCGGGTTTTGTAACACTTATATTTGTTACACAATCAATTATTACAGAAAACGATATAGGAATACCGTCACTAGCACTGTTGAATAACGACGGTCTTTAAGGGTCTTATGTTCTTCGTACCTTCTTCACCAGCAGAAAACAGCAGCTTCCTGTAAAACTTTTTCTCGGATTTTTGATGCTCTAAACGTCTCCCTATTCTCTCCCTGAACTCTCTGCCACTCCACCACACCTTATATACTCCTTCAGACACAAAAATCATGCATCATAACTCCATATAATCTTCCATTACTCAGCAGTGAATGAAAATCTTCTCGGGAATATTTTCTTCCCTTTCTTCTCTTCTCATGCTGATTTCTCGTGCCAAAATACTCCCAGCACATCCAGAAGTGGTCAAACATGCATCAGGTACACGAAAACCTCTCAATTACACACTCAGAACTCGGAATGGAATAACCAAAACCCGAGATACCCTGTCTTCTTCCACGCGAGAATCTAGAAAAACTTATCCGATAAAATAAGCCATACCAGACTTGTTAAGACCAGTCACATCATCCCAACAATTCCCAGCCATTGAGTCTCATGAAATCACGTCAAATTCTTGATTCTAAACTCTTCCAGTTTACTGCTCCATTTTCCCGCCAAAAACTCAAATTTGAAATGTAGAGGATGAAGTGCCCTGATCCAAAACACGGGCGCCTTTAACATCTCGGCTTCCTTGGGGGTCCCTTATCCATTTTGAGGGTGTCTTTAGTAATTTTGGTGGGTGCCTTTAACACTTTTTATGGGGTGTTTTCAACATTTTTTCGGGGTTCCTCTGGTGTATTTCTAGGGTGCTTCCGGTGCATTTCTGAGGTTCCTTTAGTACTCTATCCTGGGGTGTAAAACACCTCTTTTCGAGCCAATTTTGCCGCAAGAGCTTATCCCTAAAAAAGACTTAAAACAACTTTATTAGAAATAAAATGAGTCCTAGATAATGTAGTTATGGGTGAAAATGCGTCACACTTACGTGCTTATCAGAACCCACTGCAGCGGATAAAGCATATGAACGATATTGTCATTTTCATAGGAGGGTACATCACCCGACTGTGGAATGTTTCTCTCTCCGTTACATCATCCAGAGGAAGCAAGCCAAAGGGCAGCTAGAAATAGGAGATCAAAACATAAATAACGACCCTCTACCTCAGCATCAAGTTATGATGATTTCGCATGATCCAGCTGATGGAGAAGCCTGGATACCTTGGGAGGACGCAGAAGAAGAAGAGGCATATGAAGCGTCTGGAGCAATAGCCTTCCCGGATACAAACGGAATCGCCAACAAGTTTGCGCAGACCATTTTGGCCCAACAATTTTTCGACTCCTTAGGTTTCAGCGAAAATCAAATTCGTGAAGCATCAAAAGAAATTGCCGCGATAGCCTCAGGAAATCCATATGATCCGGCACCTAAAGGAGCCATTACTTTTACAGACGAAGATATTTGCTATCCGGGATAACACCTCCGCCCCATGTACTTAACAGGCTTCATCAATAAGCAACTGTTTAAGAGAGCGTTCGTGGACGGAGGAGCGTCTCTCAACTTGATTTCGTTACACACATTGGAGATACTCGGGGTACCGCAATCAGCAATTAATGCATGCAAAAACCGTAAGAGGATTTGGAGGACAAACCCAAACGGCGATTGGAATAGTGCACCTAGTAAAGAAGATCGGACCTATTAGAGCGCTCACACCCTTCTACGTACTTGAAGATGATACCACTTTCCACGTTTTACTCGGAATATGATGGATTTTGAACCACAAGGTAGTAGCGTCCACATACCACCAATGTATCAAGACCAACATCGGAGGTAAACAATATCGCATCCCCGCCTCAGGTAACCCGTTTGGTCCGAAAGAAGCTTACATGGCTGATGCGGTATTTTACACACATCCCGTCACGGATCAAGAAGTCGATCTTTGATATCGTTCTATTCAATAGCGGTAGATGGAACACGGGAGCTGTTTCGACATATGAAATGGAAGAAAATATTATATATATTTTTATTTTATTTTTTGAAGGAAAGAGGTGATCCTCTCAATTTCATTGATATATACGTCAACAATGAACTATCTTACAATTCAGATAATATAGACAACTACTGGAGAGAAAAAAAACACTCACAGAAGCACGATATATAATGATCAATCTACCAAAAGTCGCATATTTTACAGTAAGGATAGACTTTTTTACTCGCGTCCAATAAAATTTAACAGTTAGCGTGAGAAACCAATTCAGGGATACCTGTGGAGTGCGTAAAGGTTGTGAACTCCTCTATCTGCATCTGGCGATAAATACTTGCCATTCTCTCTATTAAGGTCAAGTTGCAATAAAAACTCATAGGGAGAAAAATACTGATTCATAGGTTGTGAACTCCTCTAAAGCCACATACGGAGAAAAATACTGATTCAGATAATATAGACAACTAGTGTTAACCAGATAATATTTATTAAGAAAACTGCGAGCAAATGCTTGGAGAGTAAACTAGTGTTAACCAGATCTACAATTTTTACCATCATTCATCCACTTGTGAATTAAGAAAAAGAGATTTTAAAAATAATTAGAGTTTTGGAATTTTTACCATCATTCATTCATGTGTAATAGTGGAATCTAGTGTCTTGGTTATTTTCAATCTTAAAAAACAAATTTGGATTTAAATTTTCTCTACTTTTAGTTTAAATAAATCTAAATTCAATTGTTTTCACAAGTCTTACGAACCTTTTACTACAACAAAGTTGAAATCACATCAGGTTCTACGGAGATTGGTGGTAGGGTTTCTTCTTTGTTTGCTACCCATCGATGTAGAAGCCCCACTATCTGTTCTTTGATGCACGGTAAAAGAGGTGGCGGATTATACCTTCCCCCATCTGTTCGTCCTTCTCTTCTTCCCGATTGTCCTCGATATGAGTTGAAAGTGGTTGCTCCCTTTCCTCCTTCGTTCGTTTGAGACCGATTGTTAAAGGCTGGCGCGGATGCAGTATTAACAGAGTGTTGCTGCCAAGTGTGTCCAACCCTTCCTGCGCCCATGGCGTCAGCGCAGTCGGATATCATCCCCCGAAGCTCCAAAAGAAGCATCACATGCACCACCCACCGAAAACGATACATTGTAATAATAATATTATTATGGTTATGTTAATTGCAACATATTCTCGAACTAAAATTAAAATATTCTTAAGACAAACGATTTGAACACCAAACTATATTAAGCCGCTACGGACACTAGCCTACTATTAGACTCCGGACTGGAATGTATTTGAGACGGAATCCACCCTCCAAGCGATTCAGTTACAGTCGCACTCCTTACGTCTCTTGAACCCACCTTCAAGAGACGTAATTTTTAGTACTGCTAATGGATTTTAATGTTTAATCTTAAGGTGATACATTAATTTATTAATATTATGGACAATCTTAATGTTTTTCCACTTGGATAATCCTCTATATCTTGGATTTCATATGTATTTAATCAAGTTATTGACTATAACCTGATTAAATCTCACACATAATCAGGTTCATGGATTGGGTTCTGTAAACTTTCTGATTATGAGAGAAATAAATATAAGCTCTTCGTATAATTCCTTGATTGAGATTTATTAAGTTGAACTCTCGGAATTGTCTTAGCCTCTAGAACCATGTGTAATGCATTAGTTTAGATAATGTATTCGCTTTTTAATGTATTTGTATATTTGGTAATTGGCTAGTGTTCACTCATGGAACTTTTATATATTCTGATGCAGGATCTTTGATAGAAGCAAATTAAATGTAGGGAGAAGGGGGGACCATGTGTAAAACCTGCGCTTTTTTACAGTGGGATTTTATGGAAGTTTTTAACTTGTGTTTGTTCCAGGATTCTAAGAAAGGTATCTTATTTATCGACATTCCTCCCGTTCTCCAGCTTCACCTGAAGCGGTTTGAAATGAGGGGCACTATGGTAAAGGTCAGTGTATATTTTTATATAGCTTTAGAGGATTTCACAACCTATGAATCAGTATTTTTCACCTGAAGTGGAAAACTGAATTCTTTATGCTCAACAACTGAATGCCTGAAATCCAAAATTATAAGAATACTCAGAAAGAAATAAACCCTTAGGATTAAAAAATATTTTCTCTGTAAGCTTTATGTCTACAGTAACAAAAAAGAAAAGAATTTTTAGTCGATTAGGACCCTGCAACCCAACAAAATATTGAAAAGATTATCAGCAACAACTGCAATAGACAAAATCAACGAAACGTCCCAAGAACACCAAAAAAAAAACAATCAATATTTAATACCTCCGCATGAGTGACCAAACATGAAATGAATGATGGTTAGTGCAAATAACACTGTTCAGGGGATGACTGAAGACACGATCACTAAATATCTTGAAATGAATTACCGAGTGACCAAACATGACGCCTACGATTCGTTGGATCCGCCATATTCCCTGAAAGTCGCCGATTATGAGTATCATGAGGATTATACATCACCAAAGTTCAAAACTTATGGAGGAAAAGGAAATGCGCGAGAACATGTAAGTCGCTTCGTATCAACAATGAATGCCTATGCTTAAGACGAGAACCTGTGTATGCAAGAATTCCCCAAATCACTTACGGACAATGCCTTCACCTGGTATGAAAACTTAAAGCCGGGGAGTATTGATTCATGGCCTGCAATGGTGCATCTATTTTTAAAGAAATTTTACTCCGCCCATAGGAGAGTCACCGCAATAGACCTAGGAAGGTGTACACAAAGGGTATGAGAGGAAATCGTAAAATAACCCGTTTCAGAGACTTCACGTTGGAATGTCACGAAGATATCCCGGAGGAGTGTCTAGTGGAAATCTGCATAAGAGGCATGGATACTATTTTCAGGCTAAATTTAACAAATTTTAAGTTCCAAACCTTGTAGAAGTTGAAGAAACCGCGGCTCGACAGTGCATTTCCAGGAGTTATGAAAACCGATTTTGTGTTTATTGCATATCTTTGAGAATATTCGGTTTTGGAAATTCCTTGGTGTCCAAACTTCCTTGTCTATAAATACTTAAGTTTGCATTCCTAGCAAACTAATCCTCAGAGCCAGCAAAACTACCTCAGTTGTGTTGTTACTGGTGGAGCCGCCTATTCGGAGAGGAAAGTAACCTAATTAGGTGAAATCTCTTACGGCCGCTCAGTTTAAAGACTTCTTTGGGATTGAGAAGCTCTATTAGTACCGTTGGTGGGAAACTAGATAAGTGCAGTTTATTTTAGTTTTCGATTGATTTGATTGACTGATGTTGTCGCGCTCTTCTCCCTTGCTCG
Organism: Papaver atlanticum; assembly: GCA_023531105.1. Taxonomy (NCBI): domain Eukaryota; kingdom Viridiplantae; phylum Streptophyta; class Magnoliopsida; order Ranunculales; family Papaveraceae; genus Papaver; species Papaver atlanticum. The sequence continues at coordinate 1,216,701 of JAJJMB010010084.1, read as the reverse complement.
CTTCATAAGCCCTCGCAGTTCGTGTTGTATTTTGATAAACGTGAACAAATACATAACATTTTTATCATTTTTTGTTCTATGCGTTTTTGGTTTTGCTTGTTAGGATCTCTTGTTTTCTGTGTAAGCATGGTTTATGATCTGTTTAAGAGAAAAAAAATCAAGGCGTACCAACAACTTCAGCACTCATCTACCAACAAATCTCGGCATCAGCAACTTCCTAGGCTACTAGGTTTAGTTTTATGTTTATCTGGCCTTCTCTGTTACTTTTTCTTGTGGATCTTGTGATCATCTCTATAATGGGGTTCTTAAGTTTGCGTCACGATCTGTTCGACAGCCGCTCCAAGTTTGGTTATGATTTTCTCCGGCAGGTACAGGAGTTCCGACGATTTATCCGGCGAGTTCATTGTTTTCCAGTTGATAGAGTTGCATGACAACTTTCTTATAGCTGTAGTCTTCAGAGTATTTTAAAAAAATGTTCTTCAAGGGTTGTGGATCATGTTTCACCGATTCAAACCTGCCCGGATACAAGTGGGTGTTACTGTTACGATTACTGGTTCTTTGGGATTCTTTTGTGTGTGATTCTGTCAACTAAGATTCGGTTACTAGAGATTCGTTCCTTGGTCCGGTGTGAGAGTGATTTACAGTCGGGCTATGTAATTTGTTTTTCATGTTCTGTAACTTCCAGGTTTAATCTCTGGTTTATTTATTAAAAAAAAAGAGTGAAGGAGTGACTGGTGTGAGTAATGGCAGTCACGGCCCTCCCTCATTAAAAGGTGAAAGGGGCAAATAATAATAGCTAGCTAGCGACGAAATGAGTGAGAAAGAAAAGAGGGAATGGAAATTTGAAACGTTTATTTACAATATACAGGTGTTAGTTTTCAAGATAAAATATTTTTTATGGGCAGAAGCAGATATACTTTTTGCTCTGGAATGTTTCAATGATTGAAATGAGAGTTTAGAATATATAACCTTGAATGGATATAAACATTGTATGTGAACTCATACTTGTGTAAGTCCAAAATCCTTGAACCAAAGTATGCGTACTTTGCTGTTTAGGATATCCGGAAACTAAGTCCGCGTACCCATACGCGTACTGGAGGAAGTTCACATCCCGTGAATCTCTTCTGGAGTTTGTGAACTAAAAACAAGCTCAATCCGGGTACTTAAGTATGCGTACCGGTATGCATACTTGAGTGGGTTATTTTCTAAAAATGATTTATTCGTGAACTTAAACTTATATAAACTAAGGAATGCAATCTTTGCAAAGCATGGCTATAATGTTCATGAATCGATTCGAGTGAATCAAAATCGTTTTTGTTTCGATTGTGTCTTATATACTTCTATGAGATCTAAGCAATTGAACAACTCTCTAACTAGTTCTTTTGAGTCATTTGAACTAGTTATGGTGAAGATGAATAAGGTTGATATGAAAGTGCTCATATGGCTAACCATTGGTTAACTACTGTTGAACCAACTAGGTGTACTCGTTTAGGTACGGTTACTCAAACCTAAATGAAGTATATTTCATGTGTGTATAACAAGCTAAGTTCGATCTAACGGTTGAAATATATTAGCTTGAATCTAATCTGGTTTTCATCTAACGGTGAATATTGAATGCTTTGTTACCAAGGTAACTTAGATTGCAAACCCTTATTTGGAGACTATATAAAGGAGAACTCTAGCAACTGGGAAACCTAATCCCCACACCTCCTGTGTGATACTAGTTGTATAATCTAAAGTCGATTCTCCTTTAACCTTAGGTTTCTCACAAGACCCTGTAGGTTAACGACTTAAAGACTTCATTGGGATTGTGAAGCCAGACCCAACTATATTCTTTGTGGTTGCGTGATCTGATCTTGCTGTTTCTATCGTGATTGAGTGCAATCGTAAGATTGTCTTGAGATTAATTTCTCCGATAGGAAAGATAGAAAAGAAGGCACAAACATCTTTGTCTCATTGTTTGTGATTCCGCAATATCTTGTTTCGCTAGTCGATTAAGATTATTGTGAGGTGATTGATAATTCTAGGATGTTCTTCGGGAATATAAGTCCGGGTTATCGATTGGTTCCTGTTCACCTTGATTTATCAAAATACGGAACAAAACTCGTAGGTATTTATGTGGGAGAGATTTATCTATTCTTGTAGACTTTTCTGTATGATACAGATTTGTTTATTAATGTCTTCAACTTTGGGTCGTAGCAACTCTTAGTTGTGGGTGAGATCAGCTAAGGGAATCAAGTGCGTAGTATCCTGTTGGGATCAGAGACGTAAGGAGCGCAACTGTAACTTGGATCAATGTGAGATTGATTGGGGTTCAACTACAGTCCAGACCGAAGTTAGTTTGTAGTATGCTAGTGTCTATAGCGGCTTGATACAGTGTATGTTCAATCTGGACTAGGTCCCAGGGTTTTTCTGCATTTGCAGTTTCCTCGTTAACAAAACTTCTGGTGTCTGTGTTATTTCTTTTCCGCATTATATTTTGTTATATAATAGAAATATCACAGGTTTTGCGTAAGTTAAATCAATTGGGAATCCAGCCTTTGGTTGTTGATTAAATTGATTGACACTTGGATATTGGTTTTTGTTATCGTCCAAGTTATTTTTTATATTCAATCGGCTCGCAAATTCCTATTTGTTTGATTGCGGATTGAATTGAGAAATAGAGATATAACTCTTTGATATACTTTTCTTAAGATTGAGTCTGACTGTCTAGTTGATTCTCTTAAGAGTATATTGGAGTTAGTCCATGCAGATTGCTAAGAGAAATATTGGGTGAGGTTATTAGACCTCCGCTTTTTCAAAACCCTTCGGGACAAAACCTTGGCGAAAGAAAAAGAGTACAATGTGTTTGAGCCCAGCTGAAGATTCTACGAGTTTACTCCCCTAAAGCATGACTTTTTTAAGAAGTTGGTAGTGCTAATATTATATAGCTTTCAGAGAATTACTTTATTATTTACAGTTTATAGAGGATTGACTGCAAGTCTTGCGCCAGGTGCATCACTAACAATGTACACCTCACATTCATATCCTCCATCCATTGCACACCAAATTCAGTTTGCCGCTTTAACTTCTGGAATGACAATGAAAGGCCTTTTGTAAACTCAGATTTAACGTAGAATCCATTTTTGGCCTATAAAAGTGTAACATGCTAAACAAAAGTTAGAACAATAACAAGATAATGGATGCATTATATTCGTATATGGTACTTCTTGAGCATAAAGTATTATTTCTACGTATGTAACAGATAGATCGATCATTTCCCGCTTTTGGGAATCACATTATATTAATGGTGATAATTTTAGTAGCACAAAAAATATCATTAGTATAAAAAATTAGATACTCTTGTCTATGCTAGCACATTCTCGAACTTTTGGCCGAGAAATATTTCAATTTTAACGAGATCTCATAGTTTAATTCATGCGTGGATTTTAGCATTATTAAGAGCTCTCTAAAAAAAGCCGAAAATGAGATAATCGATTCATCAGGATATTAGTCTAAATACACATAGGATTCTTCACGAACTTCTCTTATTCGAACTGGTGATTATGACTAAATTTCAAACCTGACTTAATTCACAAAGTCAGGTGGCTGCCTGAGTCAGGAACTTGAATCCTTCAGAGACTCATTACAATCACTAACCACTAATCATATATAGATGCAATTTGAGTCCTTCAGTGAATACCACGCTAAAGTGCATCAATATTAGGAGAATACTTTTAGTTTTACATGAACAATCATGGGGTTGACCAGGAAACCTTAAAATCGCACTTAAAGCGATTACATAACTTTCTCTGCGCTTCATCTCAAACACCAACCTGTAACATTTAGGCCTCACAAATTAACATTGTGAATGGGGTCTGAATTTTTTGCTTTTAGAGACATTCCAATCTCACCCTTAGTTTGAGAGGATTGGATTATATGCCTACCAATCACGATGTTGATGTGCCTATACAGAGGGGTACATAACCGCCATTGTAAATAGATAGTTGACAATCGTATGGATTCCACACATTTCTCTAGTGCATGCGCATTGAATAAAAGTTTCACAAACTGGTACCAGTGCCACTTCAGGGGCATTATCACCTCCTCATCTTTAATAAGGAGGTATAAACTTAGAAAATGTGGATCATATATTGATAGTCTCCACGAACACTATCTGTATTCTCTTCAAGAGTACCAAATATTATAAAGGTGATTGGATTCTTTTACATATGAGGCATAAATAAGGCGGTCGTTTATGCCTTAAGCGTTTCTTAATTCACGACTCGAAAACAGCAAGATGTATGATTTAACCTGCTGAGACAACTTCTCGTGTCTGCATCCTCAAGCAAGTGACAAACAATATTTTTCCTGAGCTACTGCAGTTATGTGTATTAATCATGAGCAATCTCCAAAACCTTAATTACATCCAATATCTTGGTGTGAGAAAAATAAATGAGATAATTCATGCCAATTTTAGTGGCATCCAAACTTTCTCTAATCAGGATAAAAAGTTAACCAGATAACCTATTTTGTTGTTGACATTTCTTACTCCAACCTTTCATTAATGGTGCCTGCCATCTCCCTGACTTCAAAAGAGAGAGAGTCATTAAGTTTGTCGACATAACACATGTCATCTTATAGTGGCAATTGTCCCCCCCTGGTTAAGGCGGGAAAAGACCTTTTAAGTTATGAAAAAAATTTGCACCATCTTCTTGTGGTGACTTTTTTACTCACGCCAACTTCTGGTGACGGGTTGTCATGCAAACTTCTGGTGGCATTTTTGTTTTCCTGATCATGGCGGAAACATTACCATCTCATTTCTGAAAACTTCTGGTTCTATAACTTCGTATGATTTTCAAAAAGAACTCTACTTGAAAAAGTGGGGGTACAACAACCACACCCAATATTTCGTTCGGCAATCTGTATGGACTAACTCCAATATAATTGCAGGAGAATCAACTAGACAGTCAGACTCAATCACGAAAATATATCCAAGAGTTATATCTTTGTTTCTCAATGTAATCATCAAATCAAACAGATACGAATCCGTGAGCCTGATTATTATGAGAAACAACTTGAACGGTACCAAAGACCAATGTTCAAGTGTCAATCAATTTCAATCAACAACCAAAGGTTGGATTTACCAATTGATTGAACTACGCACAACCTGTGATATTTCAATTATATAAAAAAATATAATGTGGAAAAGAAATAACACAGACACCCGAAATTTTGTTAACGAGGAAACCGCAAATTTAGAAAACCCCCGGGACCTAGTACGGATTTGAACACCACACTGTATTAAGCCGCTACAGACACTAGCCTACTACAAGTTAACTTCGGACTGGAATGTAGTTGATCCCTAACAAGTCTCAAACATATTAAGGTACAGTCGCGTTCCTTACGCCTCTAAAACCACGCCGGATTCTGCGTACTTCATTCCCTTAGCTGATCTCACCCACAACTAAGAGTTGCTACGACCCAAAGTCGAAGACTTTATAAACAAATCTGCCTCTCACAAAAAAGTCTATTCTGATATATAAATCTGTCTCCCACAAAAATACTTACGAAGTTTTTGTTCCGTCTTTTGATAAATCAAGGTGAACAGGAACCAATTGATAATCCGGTCTTATATTCCCGAAGAACAACCTAGAAATATCAATCACTTCACAATAACTTAACTATATGGTAGTACAAAAAGTTATTGTGGAATCACAAAGAATGAGACGAGAGCTTTGTGATTACTTTTTATATCTTACCTATCGAAGATAAATCTCAAGCAAATCTTAGAGAAGATATTACTCAATACGATAGAACAAGAAAGATCAGAACACGCAACCACATAGAAAATAGTTTGGTTTGGCTTCATAATCCCAATGAAGTCTTCAAGTCGTTAACCTATAATGGTTTTAGGAAAAACCTAGGTTAAAAGAGAATCGACTCTAGTCGCAACTAGTATCACACATGAGGTGTCGGGATTAGGTTTCCCAATTTCTAGAGTTCTCCCTTATATAGTCTTTCAAATCAGGGTTTGCATTCTAAGTTATAGCTTACTAATAAAGCAATCAATATTCATCGTTAGATGAAAACCTGATTTAAGATTCAAGCTAAGTTTGCTTAAAACCAAAGTAATATCTCCCCACCATTAGATGGTCTTAGATTGTTACACACAAATGAAATATACCTTCATTTAGATATGGGTAACCGTACCTAAACGTGTGTATTGAGTTGGCTCAACAATAGTTAACCGAAATTAGCCATATGAACACTTTTGTCTTAACCACATTCATCTAACACTTCAAGATCAAATATGATGATCAATCAATCATGAAAGATAATCAAATAAATTTAATTGTGTTACTAATAGAGTAGTTCAATTGTTTATATCTCATAGAAGTATACAAGAACCAATTGAAACAAAATCGTATTGATTCGTAATTGTACAAAGTACTTATACAAAAATCAATTCATGAACATTAAGCTACGGTTTGCAAAGATTGCATTCCTTAATTTATTAAGAAAAAGAGATTGGTGGCTTTAGAGGAGTTCACAACCTAGTTGCTAATGAATCAAACATACGCATGAACAAACATACTTAATCCGATTTTATGAATTCGTGTTGTATTTGAATGATAAAAAAAATGTTTTATTCCTAATGAATCAAAGTTTTATTTCCTTAGGTCATTCATCTTCATCGATTGTATATATTTCGTTGAAGCGTTGATCTTGTAGTTTGAATGATGATTGTGGTTCTTCAAAGATAATATTGCTTGTGACAAAAGTAGTCACATTATTAGTTCAGACCTAAGTAATGAATAATGAGTTCACAAAAGACATATACGACTAATCCGTTCTGATGGGAAGTGATGTATACACAAATGCTTAAATAATTGGGTTGCTGGATTTCTGGTGACGTATATGACTAATTTTATTATGTATGCATGGACATTATGTTGGCTTCAAACAAAATAAAGAACTATCTTACAATTAAACATTTAAATATGTCATTTAGAATGGTTGACATTCTAAATGACATATATAATGATATATACGTCAACAATGAACTATCTTACAATTCAGATAATATAGACAACTACTGGAGAGAAAAAAAACACTCACAGAAGCACGATATATAATGATGGTTAGTGCAAAGAACACTGTTCAGGGGATGACAGAAGACGCGATCACTAAATATCTTAAAAATAATTAGAGTTTTGGAATTTTTACCATCATTCATTCATGTGTAATAGTGGAATAACAGCTGTCCCGGACCTAACTCATGTAGAACCGTTCGCATACTGGTACGCAAACTTGGTTCCCATAATTCAACAGTTAAAACCGTTTGCATACTGGTATGCAAACAAGGTTTCCGGACCTGAATCATACCAAAACAGTTTGCATACTGGTATGCATACTGTGTTGTATCCAGACAAAGGTTAGTTGTTCTAAACTCCCATTTCAATCATTGAAACATCCTTATAAGTCGACAATAGTTGTCTCACACAAACTATTAGCTTATAAGTAATTTTCAAGTGATCGAATGATCAATATGAAAATTTCGGAGTCTACATCAAATGATTGTCTCACACAAATCATGTAAGATGTTTCAAGGCAATTTCCACATGATTATCTTTTGACTTATTATTTAATTTCCAACAAATAAATTGTTTTTAACTAAACTCGTCAAGAATAATGATGAACGTAGCTAAACAAAAAAGCTCCAACAAATATTTTGAAAAATATATAAGCGAGTTAAACTCGGCTCGAAATATCGAATGTGTATATTATAAAAGTCTATATAACTATACGACTTGGTCTCATTAGGAGATAAAATTGAATCGACTTCTGAGTGATAGATAAGTTATAGTCTCCACATACCTTTTGTTGATGAAGTTCTTCCAAGCTCTCCTCAGTAGATCTTCGTTTTCAATTGATGAACACCGTGAAGTCTAAAGCTCAACTAAATATTCTAACATAATCCGAGACATAACTATATAAGTAGACTAGAAATTAAGACTTATAGTTTGATCACCTAAACTTGACAAACAAGCTTGAGATAGCAATGCTTGCGAGTTCGACCGAGCAGTACTCTAACACAAAAGGATCCATTTCGTCCCAAGGAAGATAATGAAGAGGTATTGGGAGCTGAATTTCCCTACCTAAGTGCAATAGGCGCATTATTGTACTTAGCGCAATATACTCGACATGATATATCATTCTCAATGAACTTGTTAGCTAGATACAGCTCAGCGCCTATGCAGCGTCATTGGAATGGTATAAAGAATGTTTTTAGATACCTAAAGGGAACCATTGACATGGGTTTATTTTATCCCTATGCATAACTAAAAAGGATTGCTAATGGGAATGCAACTCCCTACGCTGAAACCCCAAACAATGTTTTGGTTGGTTTTGCTGATGCTGGGTACCTCTACGATCTACATAAAGGTCAATCACAAACTAGTTGTTCACCATTGGAAACACAACGATATCTTGGAGATCAACCAAGTAGACTCTCGTGGATACCTCCACGAACCACTCTGAGATCATTTCCTTACATGAGGTGGTTCGTGAGTGTGTATGGTTAAGGTCTATCATTACACACATTCTAGGGACATGTGGTATGAGTTCTACCACTTATGAGCCAACTTTCATTTATGAGGATAATGCATCTTGCATCGAACAGATGAAGCAAGGGTACATTAAGGGTGATAATACGAAGCATATATAACCAATGTTCTTTTACAATTAGCAACCACGGTCTCTTCTAAAAATTCAAGTCAGTCAAGTAAAATCTGATGAGAATGTGACAGACCTATTTACTAAGTCATTTCCTAAATCAACTTTTGAAAAGCATGTAAAAAGTATCGGACTAGGAAAATTTTCCGAACTCCCTTGAATGCAATCAAGGGAAGATGACGACATCAGCGGGAGTATCTGTTGAACTCTTTTTCCCTTCACCGATTTTATTTTGTCCCAATGAGTTTTGTTACTCGGTAAGTTTTTTAATGAGACAACAAAAACACCAGGGTTGTGACTCCCCGGTTGAGATTATCTGTTTCCCACATAGTTTTTATGTTTAGAAGTTTTTAAGCAACACGAGAAGTGGTCAACTCTTATGGAGCAACTTTACTAGGGTTAACACGTTGTACTCTTTTCCCTTCGTTAAAGTTTCTCCCACTGGGGTTTCCCTAGTCAAGGTTTTAATGAGGCAACACATCTGGAGTTCCATTGTTGAACAGCACAAGGGGAGTGATAAAGGGCCCATGCCCATGGATGTGCGGTCCAAAACGAAAGTCTTTTGGTTTTCCCTTTTCCATGTATATAAAGGATATTGTATCCATGTAACCATATAACTCTTATCAATAGAATCATTTTGTATGTCTGCCTCTTTCTCTTTCCTTATTATTCTACTCTAAAATTATCTAAAGTTTTTATAATTTAAACGGTATTTAGATTGATCAGTTCTTTTTTATTGATCTCGTATCTATATGATTTACTCACCAACGTAATCTCACAACCTTAAGCATGCATATTGCGTCAAACCATACTCTATCTTACTAAGCACTTGATGGGTAATAAGAACAAATGCTGAAATATATAATTGGGGTCTTACAATTTTAATTAGTAACTAATCTTGCCTCCATATATTACAAAACTGTTCTTATATATAAGAAAGTGCAGATATCGGAAACATTTTATGCAGTTTGTCGTTTTAGATCTTTTATGTTTAGAACTACATTCAGTTCAGGAGTTTTATATGTTCTTAATTAAATTTTCAATATTCAAGGGAGGGTAATTTTGGTATAAAAATTAAATAGTTAAAAACAGTTAAAAATAAAGACAAATGACACTTTCTCATTCATCCTTCATGCCCTCATCTAAAAGTGATCCACGTAAAAAAATTTGTCCCAAGATACAATGGTTCCTCTCGAAATAACACAACACTTGAATACTCCGAAAGCGGTGAGCGCAAGATGAAGAACAAAATCTCTGATTTGTAAAATGGATTTTTGACAGTGAAAATTTTCAGTAGTAAAAACAAAAAAACAACTTGGGTTTTTATGCAGTTTTTCATGTCTCTTCTTTTTGAACAAACTCTTTTTCGTTTGGGATTCCCCTTCAACTTCATCTTATGTCAACGTTCTTTTCTTCTTTCCTTTTGACCAAATACCACTGCAACTGTTACTAAGAGCTTCTTTTATGTTTTCGTGAGATAGATTATGTGACACCGGAGACATGCTTTGATTACAGGAGAGACTTGAATGACAAAACTCAACCCAAGTATATGGTACACATATGGCGAACTCAAGAGGGATTTCCAAAGTTAAGGTTGGTTCCGTGACCACTTTCTGGAAATTGGGTCAAAGAAGGAAACATGAGAGTTTCCTTTGGAGTAAAAACAGTTTGTAAAAGTTTTTCCTTACCCAAGAGTTTTACCAAAACATAAAGGTCTTTTAGAGAATTCGCAAACACTTTTTCAAGCCCAAAAGTATTATTACAACTTACAATCCCAAACATGATTACTTTACTATAGTCACATATTAAATCCATCAATATTGCTTAAGTTTAAATATCAACTTATATGATTAGAAATCTATATTATAAGGGACATTTGTGTTTTTCCATATGGACGGCCATCTACAGTTCAGACACATAAAGGACGGTCCTGATCGATCAATTGATATGTGTTTCTACATTTACACGGACCTCTAAAGTTTATAGTTTCACCACATAAAGAACGGTCCAGATTAAGATGCTAATATCCGTCATTAACTAAAAGAATACAGGTTACAGATCCCATTTACTATTGTTCTTGGCATTGAATATCATATGCATTTTTCCTCTCCTTGACAATCAATGTACAGCAACGCAAGTCATAATTCGTGTCGTTTCTATTCTCCTTTCTCTGTAGATCAGACTATTAGAGACTTTTTTTTCCTTTCTCATATGTTTTATACCACTAGGATTTCATCGATACTCGAATCTCAAATTACACAGTCAATCAGGCTATTTGAACCTACAAAGTTGCAATTCTAAACTCATGGCTGCTTTTACCGGAGGTATCTGTCGTCCAGGTAAAGGTTTTCTTCCTTCTCCTCTCAAATTCGATTTATTTCTTAATTGATCATTAAATGATTGAATTTTGATTGTATGGAAGGTTTAGGTTCTTTGATTTAAGACTGATTTTCATCTTTAGGGTTATCAATTTTTTATGACCCGGATAAGGATCGGCTTTAAATGGAATGTAGTTCTAAGAATCTAATAATGAAAGACGAAGTAGAAAGAGGAGTTGGAGGAGAGATATCTAGCTTTGTCAGTCTCATAGAAAATCACGGTAAAGAAGTTTCTCTCACACTAGAATTTCATCTTTCTGTCTTTTAACTTTCTCTTCAGAAATTGTTCCAGCAAATTTAACAGAGTGATTCTTCTTCTCTTTTTTGATTCGTTAAGTTGTTGGTGATTATAAATCCTGATTTTTAAGTGTTTGTGGAATTTCCTTTGTTCAACAAAAATGAATTAGTCACTAAATTCTTCGATTTGAGATATGCATATCATCTTTGGTGAAGTTTGTTAATTCTGTTGGCGATGAATGTGCAACCAACTCATTTAATTCGAAAATTTCAATTTGAAATCATTCGTATTTCGAGGTAGTTTTGTTAATACTTTTTGACAACATTTTAGGGGTTTTTAGGATGATCTTTTTCCTTTTTGATTTAAGTTAACTCCACATCTTCTTCGGTACATTTGATTTGATTTGAGATCCGCATCATTACATCTTTATCGGTATATAGAAACCAGTAGTTCATATCTAAAACCAAAACGTTATTGTCTATGATGCTATGGTTATAATTGTCCCCTCGAACAAGTTCACACCTGATGGTATGATTGGGGTTTCTGAATTGGTGGATAAATTTTATTCTACAGTTAAGAAGGTAGTAATTCCAGTTTTTAACGTTCACAAAAACGATTACCATTGAAGTTCATACATGTCAACGATGTCGTCAAGTATTTTCCTATAATAGTTTTCTTTTTTATGCTATGATAATAAGGTTTGTTGTTAAAAATGTTTGTATATTCTGGATATATGATGCAGGTTGCGTAATTGTTTCGATGACACGAAGGTCTAACTTTGATTTTGTACATTATTTTCATTTAGACATTTTTAATGTTTTGATTTTCAAATATTCTTGATCCAGTAATTCTTGGGTTTTGCTCAACCTCTACAACACGGATGAATGGTTTTCTATCTGCATTTGGGTTGGCTAAAGATGATCCTACTGCTGTTAAGAGTACATATACTATTTAGGGGCACCTACGGGTATGCAGCATCCATGGAGTCATGCATCTTCAAGGGACACACTCATAGGTACTATTGACCTTTCTCGGGATTCTTTTTACCTGTAAATTGAGTGTTTGAGTTCCAATTTGTATCAAAATAGGAATACTGTATTAGCATCGTATTATGTTTTGTATAATGTTTACTATCTGCAATTTTATTAAAATTGGCATGGCAATACATGTTATTTTTGAGGTGTTTTTCATTATATCTTTATTTGAAGGTCATATAACCGTAAAATTACGAGTGACATATACAACTTTGGAGTTGTTTCCTGTTTAGAGGACTATGTAGCGAGTTTATAGCACAGTAAAAACAGTCTTAATATCCGTAAGGTAAAGTTTTAGTTGGTAGATTAGCAAGGTATATATATGTGTGGCTTTATCTACTGAATTTATTGATGGTCGTTTTTTGGTGTTTTTTGTTTGATTTTGAGTGCTCAAAAGTTTTGCATATGGTATGAGAACACAGTATGAAATTGGAAATGATTGAGGTTCTAAGGATTTTTATAGCAGAAGATTGGTGTTTCACGGTTCCAGAAGGATTGAGTAGACATCCTGATACTACCTTTAAAAATAAGGCTGTTGCTAAACTCCATTGTGGTAATGCGGCAGAAAATATAACAAAGGTAAAACAACTTAGAGATGATTTGGAAACTGATTGGGAAGGCTATGAGAGCGAACAGACATCGTATTTATGATGGATGACCAGGGCGAAAATTAAGTGTTGGACTGTCTGGTTTTTGGATTTAAGGATGGCATTAGTTAAAAAAAAATTATGTTTCACGACGGAGGTTCACTGGATATCACATTTCAAGTAAACATAAGGGTCTATTTTCTTCAGCATACAAAAATTTAGTTTTCAACAAAATTCCTTTGGAACCAGCTATGTTAACAATCTTTCATCAATAAACAAACTGTGTTAACATTTCATTCGGCAAAAGATAAGATTTTAAAGGTAATTTATAGCCTTCAGAATGGTAACGTATCAAATGACTATGACGAGGGATATCCCCCAATATCATGAATTCTAGGTAAGGTAATTTAAAATATCTCAAAACCTATTACCTTAATGGATTCAAATAAAAGAAAATGTATGTATAACCGAGAATTGAAATTAATTTCGTCCATTGAGACTGGTGCGGCTACGATGTGGGACAAATCTTTAAATGATGACAAGTCGTATAAAACAGGAAAAAACTTCCAAAACAGTGTTATTACCTAAATGTTTATCTTTATTTTATTTTTTAACTTCGTACTTTTTCTCAAGGAGGAAAGCAGTTTTGGGGATTTAAAGGGGGCAGGTTTTAAGTTGAATAAGTGTCCAAAAATAAAGAGAGGCCAAATCTTAGGCGGAGCGCATTGCGACGAATGTTAGCATACTTGAGGAAAAATGATACTGGCACACATTTGTTGATATACAGTTTGATTATGAAGACGAGTGTATCTGGAGTTGTTTTGTTGGCTGGATACATAGCAGTCAATAGAGCTCTTAAGGCATCCTGTAATTTGGAAAAAGCAACTTTGGTGCGAGAAAGAGTGGAATATATTTGGAACATCAGTATCAAATATACAAATGAATGCATTCTTAGGACAGGCATTGAATATGTTAACAAGCTAACAAATAGCAATAACAAACCAAACCCCGTGCCGTTACGGCACGGGTCATACCTAGTAGATCATAAGTGAATAACTTTTATCTTAGCTTGTTATGTATAAATTTTTATGGATCCTATTCTCTTCTCTTGCTTAGGAATCAGATAGGCAGAGAGAATATAATACAAAAAGCATAAGATTTGTTGATATCCACATGAAGTCATTACATTTTGGACTTCTACCAAGATGTGATGGCACCAAGTCAATGACCTATAGTAATTGTGCAGAAAGACAACAATGATAAACAATTGTATATGCGTTGAACCATTCTGCTCAATATGTTACATAACAGTTTCAGGATCGACACATTTTTTTGAGCAGAAGCTCAACATCAGAAGATGTCAAATTTTCGTCTTTATTTCAAGCTGATGGAACATAACAGTTGGACAGAGAAAATGAGCATAATTGCAATTACATTCAGGGATGAAGTATAAGGAGTCACATATCAGAAATATTTAAATCAAATAGAACACTCGTTTATTTGGTAATCCTCATCTCGTAGGATTTTTAAAGATGAGGTTCCGAGTCTTTGTATGTTATAAAACACAAGGGGTGAGTATTTGCACATTCACCATGAGAGATATGCCAACGTTTATTATGACTTTACCTTTTGAATTTCTGCCCTTTGGACTAGAAAAGTTATCATAGAACTTACGGTCATACTGCAAGGAGATGGGGTTGGAACCTTTACCTGAGTTCTTCTGGTTTTCCTTAAAGGTGCAAGACTGTTAATGAAGTGATAAACTAGTTGAGTTACGTAACAAGTAGAAGATGTCGAAATCTTAGCATTTTTTTCTTTTTGGGATTGTGCATGATTTCCTAACATGTCCAATTTGTCCACACTGAAAGCAAAAGTTTTCAAATTTGGAACACTGTAAAGAATTAGCTTTGTTCATGATCACGGAAAGACGTTGCAAGAATTCATGAGTATTCTTAATGGCTATAAGGAGATTCTCGTATAGAGATCTACCTTTGTTGCATTTCTTAAACAAATTGATAGACAACTTTTTAAGAATGTGTAACATGATACTCTTGATTGACGTATTCTTGAATTTTGATCTTGCCTGGAGAATATTTATTTTTCCTCTAAGTTCTTTACCCTCAACTAAGATATGGGAGATCTCAGTTGGCTTGAGAGTATCTAGAGAAATCGAAAACGATTTTCTAAACAAAAATCTCGGAAGAATCTTTAAGGAACTCTGGTGTATGTTAAAGGTGAACGAAAGAAGCCTCACAAAGCAATTTATCATAACAATATGCTTTAAAGCCCAATTACAAACACAAATTTGTTAGATCTAACAGCGTTTACCTGCGCTAATACCAATTGAAAATGAGAGGATACCAAGTACACCACCAACTGTTTGGCAACTCAATTAAAAATCCTAAGATTTATAGAGTTTTTTTTTTTTTTTTAAAGTCTTTGTATCGTTTGATATTACCCTCAAATCTTAAAATTGCACATATGAGATCTAGAGTTAAAAAAAAGTGGGTCCACAAATCCCTCGATAAGTTTCCCTGCAAATCTTAAGGGGAGGGGTCGGACTGCATATGGAGGATTCGCTGGAAAACTGAATCCCGTAGGAAACGTGATTCCAAGGATTTAGGCAACCAAACGTACGGAGGGAAACGTAATTCTACCAAATACCCTGGACCCATAAATTCCACCTTTAAAATTCTACATCCAAACCCACCATTAGTCTTCTGTCTAACTCTGGTACGCAAGACTTAGTGTGTTTGGTCGTAGAATTCACGATTCCGAGGAATTTATAATCCCATGGGATTGTAAATCCCGGGATTCATGCGAATTCTTCATGTGTTTGGTAACACAGTTAAAATACCTAGGATTTATAGAGTTTTCTTGTTTTAAAGTTCATGCACTGTTTGGTTCCCCTCAGAATAATAAAAGTTTATGCATATGGAATTTTAGTTTTAAATATGTGGGTCCATAAATCCCTTGATAAGTTTCCCAACAAATCTTAGGGGGAGGGGTCGGACTCCATATAGAGGATTTGCTGGAAAAGTAATTCCCGTAAGAAACCTGATTCCTGAAGATTCGGGCAACCAAACGTACCAACTGGACCCATAAATCCTACCTTTAAAATTCTGCATCCAAACCCAGCCTGCCGTATATGAATGAGAATCTCTTCATTCGTCACTTCATATAAAGACAAAAATTTGACTCTTCTCATTTGTGTTGGAGCAAAGTAGAACTCGAATCCGAACAAGGAAAAAACAAGAAGAGCATAAGGAGGAAACAAAAAATATGGGTAGAAGAGTGGATGCTCTTCTTGGAAGAACCTTCAAGGTTGCTAAACTTAGAAATCTTGTAAATCCAGCTGTCTCTCGTCTTGCTGTTCTCAAGAATCAGCGGCAAGTCGCTGCTCTCAGGCCCGCTCTGATGTTATTCAACTCCTTAACCTTGGCCATCAAGATCACGCTTTTCTTCGTGTAAGGTGATGAACCTTGGGCGAGACCAAGAACTCGAAGGAAGGAGGAATAAAGCAGAGCTTCAGAGATCATCATCTATCTCAAGCTCGGATTCAAATGGAGACATGCAACAGGAGACTAAGATATACTCAAACATACAGACCCAAAGGGAACCATTGGAGGAGATGGCATTTGATAAGAGTGATAATGAGACCAAGACAGGAAGGGATGATTTATATACAAATTCTGAAGAGAGTTCAGGTCAAGCATTTAAACCTACAGAGGAAACCAATATCGGTGAGGACTAGACGGGGTAATGGAAGATAAGAACTGCCGAAAGAAGAACTAGTTACAGAAGCAAAAGATCCAAATCATTTCCATCCTACATTTACAGTTAGTTTCTCATACCTATTTACATGTAGCATATATTGTCATCATAAAGCTGGAGTTGGTGATGTAAGGTTTTAATATGATTGTAGAGACTAGAGAGACGTCAGTGCGTGTTATTTTTTCAGTACATTTGAGGTTGGAAAGTTTGTAAGAGTAAAATTATAAAAATTGTTTTCTTGTAGCTATGTCAGCAAGTTATTCATTTCCTTCTCTTTATGGATGAGTGTTCAACATCCACTCCATGTACAAGTCGATAAAATACTATCATATAAATATTTCCGTATCTATTATGTTGGAAAACAAAAGAAATTTAAGTTTGTGTTGTAAATCTAAGCAGTTCTGAGATATTTAAAGTTCTGCTATATGATGATTCACTAGTAATCTCAGGAAAATATTGATCCCACTGAAACTTGATTTTCAAGAGGATGAAAATCTAAATCACTTGAAGTCATCTAATATTTACAACAAGACAAAGCTAACAAAACCTCACCAACTACGCAACACTTAAGTTATATCCCTAATGCAGCATTGAACAAAAATTACCGACCTCTTCTTCGCTTCTTACTTCGATTAAGTCGCTAATTCGCCTAACTGGAAGCTTACACCACAATCTTCGTCGTTTCACTTCCAAGTTTACTGACCTCTTCCTCGCTTCTTATTCTGAGGCATTAACTCACTCAACGACTGCAAGCTTACACCAACATCTTTGTCGTATTCAATTCCAAGTTCCTCCTGTAAGACCAGATCAATCATTAAACCAGTTTCAAAGTGAGTGAATACTTGAGTAAAGACACACAACTGAATGTTAAGTATTACCTTGAATTCTTTTAAATCCTTCGGTGAGTTCTCAGTAATAGTGTCCCAAATATCTCTGAACATCCTTTTACGCTTTCACCAGTGACTAATTTTCTCCAAATAAAGTTTCTGCAACGGCCTTTCTGTCTTCTGGTCTCACCAAAGTGACTCCATCTCGCAATTTGTTAAGTTTTTCTTCCGTTGCATCAACCTAAGAAAACACAAGGAAATTTCTAAGTGTTCTATGTCATACATACCCATCTGGGTTTTGGAATCTCTTCATTTGTCATACTACCTAAAGATGGCTTACTTCAGTTCCTAGCTTGGCTTGTTTTGCACGTATTTGTTCAAGAATTAAATTGATTGCACTGCTCAAATTTCTGCAATAGGAGAGCTAACAGTGACACAAAGTCTACAATACCAACCTCATTTCTTGTCCTTATCTTGATTTTTATGGAGAATAAAATAGAAGGCGGAAAGCAAATACCAATATACAGATACACAGCTGAGTAGAAAATGGAATTCTATAGACAATGTGAAAGGCTCTTACCTCCTTCAACCTCACCGGTTGCTCTCATTTTTTTCTTCCAAATCCTGTTGTAGTCTTTTGCAAAGCATCGGCAACATTTTGAGCATTTAGAGGTCTATTTTGCTGCAGTAAGAAATGAAAATAATGTGATATAAGTACAAACATGCAATGTTGCAAACACATAAAAGAAACAATCCCATGAGAATTATTGAAAAAGACTTGAGACGGATGACGAAAGCAAAGCAAATGTACCCTATCCATAAATGACCCAACTAACTCTGCAGCATGATAAGGAAAAGGTTGTGATTGCTTTCCTCATGATCAGTAATTTAATTCTAGAATCATAGACCTGGGATAAATTAACTAAGTGAACCTAGTGCTCTGACCTCTGAGCATAGAACATCCAATCTTCTGTAGGCCAACTTACTCATTTACCCTAAGAAAACGTTAGAACAAAGTTACTTAGTTCACCATGTTTTTCTGGTATTTTCATGAGTTTGTAAGTTTTGTCTTTCTCATTCCTTAATCCCTAAGAAATAGTCAAATCAACCTTGTTTAGGACAGAAAGCTAGTATGGTTCTAAATCAGTTTAACCAATAGAAACTGGACTAGTTGACAGGAGACAGTCAAAAAACCTCAACTGATCAGGTGATATGGAGGAACGAGTTTATTAGTAAACAAGATTTAAATCAAACGTGTGATCCACTGAATAATGAATGAGAAAATTCAAAAGACACCCAAATGAAACAGTGCCCATTACATAATTGTCTATCCAATTTCAGATAACGCCTTCGGCGAATTGTACCTTACCAATAATACAATTCTCTATCAACATAAATAATTATTTTGGACAAATCTCTCAATCTCTAATGCCGACATTTACTTCCTACTCTCCCATTGAACTACACCACACACACGATGCTCCCTGAGAAGCTTACAATATCTACAATTATATGACCTAAAATCCTAAAGCAACTCTCACCCTTCACAATTTAGAATCCAAATTGCAACAATTGAAATATGGTATAATTCAAACAAAAATTACACCTCAAACAACATTTCCAGTTCCCTCTTAACACCCTAAAACCCTTAATAAACACTAGTTATGTTACTCTTCTACTCTCAAAACCCTAACCAGTAACCACTGAGACACCATTGCCACAGTTTCATTGGTACTGCATGTTAGTAATTTGTTTGTTATGGGATCCATCCATGATGTTGTTTAACATAAATGTATGTGCAATTTACCAGCCTCATCAAAGATGTCGTCCACATCACTTTGATATACATGGTCAAGGATTTCTTATAGCCAAAACCTAATGTAAAAGAAACCAATATAACTCTTAATGTGGCAATATAAGAGATAAAAAGCTTTGATGTTCATAGTTTCTAAACAAATGGAGTCGAGGCCACTCCTTTTGTATGATTCAGACCAACATGTAATAAAAAAGAAGAACAACAACAACATTGTGGTTTTCATTTCATTTCTACACCAGTTATGCCGAAGAAAAAAACAAACTAAAGATGCCCGAGACACCTCATTTTACTTCAAGGAAACCAAACAAACACTTGTACAACTAATAATCGAGCCATATTTATCTTGAGCCTACCGCAGCAGTTCAAGTCCTGCAGGTACACATATCAGCAATAGTTTTATGTTGCCAATGGACCTAACTAATGGGTTGTTTCTCTGAAGTTTTTTAGATGAGCAAAGTATTATCAGTTCATTACTAACTATGTTTCCATAAGGTATCTTTAACAAAAAAGAAGTTGACAGTATTGTTTGTCTAAACATAGCTGTAGTTTAAACATGTATTTACCGCAAGTCCGACAGCTCCTAGGCCGCAAATGGCGATAATGCTTCGTGCCTCTACATCAACCACCTTCCAAGCTTCACCAACACCTGCAGTCCGTTCATTTTCTAGAGACACAGGCATAACGATTTCTCCTTCTTTTACATTTGTCACATTTTCTCCCACGCTCTCGAGCACACTGCACATAAAGACATCACTAGACAGATGTAATTCACATAAAATAAAAATAAAAGCCACAGAAGCTCCTCCTCCAAGACCATCATGTCACCATAATTGACTAGTCAGCACTCAATGCATATTTCCACTTTCCTTTTCTATGAGATATTTAGAACACTAAACAACTAATATGTTCGGTATCTTTATTCAAGTTATATTATTACCAATACAAAAAAACTAATAACAAAGAACAATACTTACAGTTCAGTCAACTTCTTCAACGGTCTCATCCTGAACAACCCACGTCCACGATTGTGATCAACATCTGTAGCGTAAATAACCTAAATAAAAACATAAAAAAAATTACACTATGAAGTTAAACACATCTTAAAGTCATATAATTGAAGGACAAAAGTGAATCAATTAGTTCAATGACTACTTTTAAATATCATGAAATGAAAAAGACGATTTGCAAGAGAAGATTAATGAGCATAGATGACTTTTATCTCCAGGAGAACTTTGAAAATATTAGTGACAAATAAGTACAAGTGTATTAACTGGGATTTACCTTCATTTCAAGGTGTAAAGAACCGTGAAGTGGAAGGACTATAGCATCTTTATACAAAATCCTTGTTAGGCATCAGCTTATAGTCGGTTTTTGGGCGTAAATATGT
Organism: Papaver atlanticum; assembly: GCA_023531105.1. Classification (NCBI taxonomy): domain Eukaryota; kingdom Viridiplantae; phylum Streptophyta; class Magnoliopsida; order Ranunculales; family Papaveraceae; genus Papaver; species Papaver atlanticum. The sequence continues at coordinate 1,195,942 of JAJJMB010010084.1, read as the reverse complement.
ATGTAAGATCAATTGATTTTTTAGTTAGAGCGCAGCGACTGCAAGCTCAAAAACACAGATTCTAATGGAAATTAAGAAAACCAACATTCAAGACACCTAAAATCAACTAAAATTCTCAAACTTTGAGAGAACCCGTATCTAAGAAAACACTAACCATCTTGCATGTTGACAAAAAAAACACCATAAATCAAGTCTCGCAAATTCAATCCTCAATAATCAATTTAAAACAGATTAACAAAAACCTAAGATAAGAATTATTGAGTGAACAAAGAGATTAAAGCAATGAAGGAAAACAAACAAACCTACTTATAGTAACAGATAATGTTGGGAACTTTCAGTACAAAAAACAACTTAGACCATCTAAACAACAACATGATTGTTCAATCCAAAATCAAAAGTTGGACAAGATAACTTTGATGGATGTATGAAAAACATCAAACCTAGCTATGAACGATAGTGAAACAGATTCTGGGAGAGGAAAAAAAAAAGTAGAAAACTTTGATCTCGCCTTGCAATTTTGTCTCTCCGTCTCCTTTGCCCTCTCAGTCTCTCTAGTCTCTACCAAATGGATGCTCGGAAGTGGGACGACAATGTGAATGAATTAAAAAGAAAAAAAGAAAAAAAGACTTTTATTAGATACACAATGAAATGAAATTAAAACAAAATGAAAATAAGCAAACAGTTCGCTTTAAGCAACCAATAGAATTGGTTCGTTTTGTGCACACTCTTTTAAAGAGTGTGCACAAAACTGGAGTCGAAAGTGACTTTGTTAAGATTCCTAATAGGATTCGCTATCTAGGGTATTTTCTACTTTCCCAATTTCGTTCTGGCTCTTTTTCCCCTTCTCTAGTTAGGAAAATTGCCTAAAAATACAGATTTCTTTTCTTCCGATTTTTAACGACTTGAGGTTCAGAAAGAAAAAAAATCACATCTTTTTACTCTCGTATAAATTATGGAGATGACACCAAAAGAGATAAGAACTTTAAGGAAGAACAAGATGAGAATGTCAAGGCAGAAAAAGATGAGAAAAATAAAAGAGATTAATCGTGATGCAGTGTATCTTCCTGAGGATTTAGTAATTGAAAATATTCTCACCAGATTACCACTTCAGATTCTAGCCCAATACAACCTCGTCAGTAAGTTATGGTACAATTCGATTTCAAATGATGCACGATTTGCTAAGACTCACTTCGTTCATAACAAAAATCGTAAGTTAAATCTAGTTTTCAATTTACTTAATGTATGGTTTGCCAAAGGAGGAGCTAGTTTTTTTAGTTTAGACAAAGATTATAAATTTAGATTAATAACGAACCTAACATCCTCAGGCAGAAGTGAACTAGTAGGTTATTGTAATGGGTTCCCTTGTGTTACAATAGTGCGTAAATATGCTTGTAGTCCGAATATAATGACTGTCATTAACCCTACTAGGAGGGAAACACTTTCCCTCCCTTATAATTATCCTAATGATGGGGACTGCCAAAATATCTGTGTCATGGTTTTGGTTTTGATTCATCAACAGACCACTACAAGGTTGTAATCATTTTTATTTCCAAAGACAATGAGGAGTTTATAAGCATGGTCTTAACTTTGGGTACTAATTCATGGAGAAAGATAGTTACAAGGGTTGCTCAAATCTCCCCAACCCCAGGTTGTATTCCTTTTCCTAGTCGATTGGTAACAAGAGCAGCCACTCTTTGCGGGGGCGATCTTTTCTGGAGGATAAATAGTGCAGTAGAAGAAGAGACAATGGTCAATATTAATCATACTGAAGTTCATGGTAATGATAAGATTGGCATGTTGCTCTCGTTCGACATTCACAAGGAGAAGATTCAATTCATCCGACTCCCGACTGAATGTAATCTGACCTCAACGCTGACAGAGATGAAAGTAGTAGTTGAACATCATCTTCTGGAGCATAAAGGATATCCTTGTGTTGCACAGTCCGCGAAGGCAATGAGAAACATTATACATTGTAACTGTCATTGCGGTAATGGTCAGAGTAATTTGTGTTGTGGCTCTTGTCATTTTACGGTTCAACTGTATGTATTGAAGGACAAGGAAAAGCAAGTGTGGATCAAGGGGGAGACTTTTGGTGTTCAAGTTAGGGAGCTAGGTTTACTACAAGCTCCCTTTTGTTGTTACTTTGACACTGCTACTGCTAGCTTTCCTACACGAATTCTGAGCATCTCTGATCAGGTATTACTGCATTGGTTTGATGGAAAATGTCTTAAAATTTACAATTTGCAGACGAAACATCTCGAGGTGGTAGGATCCTTTTCCTCCTATGATGAGCAAAGTAGTATAGTTTTTGATTGTAAGATGAGTAGATCCCTCCCACTCAATGGCATTGATGATGATGGTAATTTTTATTCCCCGTACATGGATTATCAGCTGCACAATCAAGCCGAAAACATCCTTTCTCTGAAAACCTTCATTCCTGCAGGAGAAACTAGTAAGTATTATGATATACTACAGTTTGCAGAATTTCAAAAAAATAATCTACTTGCAGGGTGGGTGAGTACTGAAAGAGAATCTGTAAAATTTCATGCTTTCTTTTAGGTTGTTTTGTACTATCATCTGACTTCAGTTATGGTGGTCAAATTACTGACCCGATAATTAAGGTTTATGGCATTTGTTTTTATTCATTTCTTGAGGATTTTTTGCTTAAATGGAAGAAGACCATCACAAAAGTTTTGTTTTTTGAGATCTCATAGAATTGCTACCTTCCCGACTTGAAGCTGGTAGAAATATTTATCAAACTTAACTTGGATCAAATTAATCAATCAAACATAGGCTTCACAGAGACAGGAAGAGAGAAATCAGTGAGGAGATGCAGAAATTCAGAGGAAATAAGAAGCTTAAGAAGATGGAAGAACGGGTTGATCTCTAATTTTGGGTTCAATTTCGTTGGTGGATGCTGTTGACTGTTAGATCTAGGTTTTATTGTAGCTCGATTGAAGATTCATGGTCTAAGGATGAACGGGTTTTCTTTGTAATTGAATGGTTTGCAGTGGTGGTTGTTGAGAAGTTAGGGTTTGAATATGTTATGAGTTTGAAGCTCAACAGATGAATCAGAAGATTGGGTATGATATGAAGCTGAGAATGAAGAGAAAGTTAGGGTTCTGTTGAGCCAAGAAATCTGAGAAGAACAAAGGGGATCTACTGGATTTTGTGATTCATGGCTGATTGTGGAGATTAAGAGCTTAGTTCTGTGTTTCCAAAGAAGAATTGATGATTTAATGCTTGTCGAGAACAATTGCAGGTGATGAAGCTGAGGATGTTAATGGGGTTGTGCTTGAATTTGGGTTCTAAGTAGCTTAATGGAGTTGGACTGCTTAGATGTATGTTTAGGACAGGGATGGAACTGAAATGGTTACTTGTTGATGGTGTTGGTTTTGCTTGAACTAGAGAGTCTGTTGCAGTTGGTTGCTGTAGCAGGGAATGACAAGAAGAACTGAAGCTGTTGTGTGACTCTGAGTTGGTTGCTGTGGCTTTTCAGGTTTGTGCAGTTGCAGTAACGGTGGTGGTGTTGTGCTATGAAGATGGTGGTGTGGTATTGCTGTAAATGAGAGAGTTAGAATGGGTGCAATGGAGGTGCTATCATTTACAGCAATAACAAGAGCTGCAGTTCAAGTTGGTGTTGGTATGTTCTGCAGTTGGACAGTATAGGGAGATGAATGCTTGGGATGTTGTGCAATAACAAGAGAGATGAATGCTTGGGATGTTTTCAGTTCAAACTGTTGTAAGGGGTATAGGGTGATGGAACTGAGCCAGAGAATGGCACTGGTGTTGCAGAAATGGCAAGAGACGCAGCTGCTGTTGGAGTATGGGAATCATGGCGCAAGATTGAGCTTATGCATGTGCAATGGCTCAGGCCTGACCAACCCAAACCAATCAGCCGAGTCAGAAAGCTGACTAGTTGACTGACTCACCCCTAAACCAATTAGACCCTGAGTCAGCTTAGTTGACTGACTCAGTGGCTTTGACCGTTACTTTGACTCCGATGAACAGGGACCGGCAACACAGTTCCCAGACACCTGAGATGGGTTTCCAGCAACTTTTCGGCTAAATTCCGGTAACTTTTCTGGGCATCCGGTGACCCATTTTGGTCAGAGATTTTAGATGGGTTTTTCACACATATGGGCTTGGTGGACTTCTTGGTGATGGACTTTGAGGACTTAACCTAGTTTTGGAAAGAAGAAAAACTACAAAATAAAATAAAATAATGTCTTCTACTTCTTTTATTATCACGTTTTTTTTTTTTTTTTTGCTGAGAAACACACCTTAAATTAACTGAGAAGGGAAATACAAATATCCGATAAGGGTTCCTTCCTTACAAAACTATCCAAAAAAGGAGGAAAGGAGACCCAATTATCCTTAATACAATACTTCCTAGCCCGACGTGCAAGCCGGTTAGCTAATCTATTTTTTGAACGCTTAACAAAAACAACATTAAAATTACTACTATTCAAAAGCAAAGCCTTGCAGTCTTCCAACAGATCACTACATCTCCATTCTATATTTACACTATCTCCATTAACAAAATCCACTACCTAGAGACAATTACTCACAAACAAGACTTTAGACAGATTCATCTCCTTAGCCCAGGAGATAGCCAAAAAAAGCGCAGTCGCCTGAGCACCAACTGCTTCAGAAATCAGTCCAAAGTCCGAGCGAGAGCAAACTATTTTTCCTGCATTATCACAGAGAATCATACCCAACCCCATGTTAAAACTCTTAAAGGATCCATCTAAAAACATGATATAATCCACAACATTAACTGAAGTTTTAACCTCTCTATTAACTGTCTTAACAGTCACATAAGGGGCAATGTAAGTATTGATCATTCTTTTAACATCTAAAATAATTTTATCCATATTAATAGAAACTTTTTTGAAAACCACATCAAATCTTGTCTTCCATATAAACCATATAATAATAACCCCAATGCTTGGCCAATTCACCGCAAAAGGAGACTGCCCCAAATGACTATCAAACTAGCTGAGAAAGAAATCTTCAATCCAAGAAAAATCAGAATGAACCAGATGTTGAAGAGACAGACCAAACCACACATGAGAAGCAATAGGATAGTAAAGAATAAATGAATCAGAGACTCCATATCATTGTTGCACAAAGGACAATTATCACGTATTCTACTACTTGGAGTTTTGGAGAAAGAGTCGACAATACACTTCTAGGGTTTATTTTGGTTTATTTTTTATCTTTATTTCAATTATTATTTGATTAACTCCATAGCTATGAGTAGCTAATTCTTATACTATTGGTTAAGGATGTAGTCCTATTTCGAAAACTTGTGCTTGAGTTATGAATTAGTTTTCTCTCTTTATTATCGTTCAAACTTCTAAGGTGTTTCATAAACATGATTGACGTATTGTAAGACTAAGTCCTATGGGGTAGATTTGGCTGCTAGATTAGCCAAAAAGTGTTGCAATTCAAAAAAAAAGTGTTGTCTATTTGTTAACACTAGTTTACTCTCCAAGCATTTGCTCGCAGTTGAAGTAGTGGCGAGATAGTTGCGCTTAAGAAAAAGAGATTTTAAAAAATAAAAGTGTTGCAATTCAAAGTGTTGTCTATTTGTTAACACTAGTTTACTCTCCAAGCATTTGCTCGCAGTTTTGGAATTTTTGTTGAAATAATCATGGATGAATAATCGAAAAAGAGCAGGAGCAATATATTGACTTTCATAGAGTCGAAAAACTGTAGATCTGGTTATTTCCATTTTTGTTGAAATTTTCAAATTCTGTTCTCAAAACAAAAATTCAAATGAAATAATTGTAGATCTAGACTCTCATGATGAATCGAATAAAAAGATTCGAACGAAAATTTTATCTTTGATATCGTCTATTCAATAGCAGTAGATGGAACACGGGAGCTGTTTCGACATATGAAATGGAAGAAAATATTATATATATTTTTATTTTATTTTTTGAAGGAAAGAGGTGATCCTCTCAATTTCATTGATATAGAAAGATCCTATACATCATGTTAAGATACATCATTAAAAAACATAATAAAATACAGACTTTTTGTATCACAATAGTAACTAAATTTGTAATACAAATGTACTAAATACATGAATTTCAAAACAGAAGTTGATGATACTTGAGGGATGGCATTTGAATTAAATTCTGCCATTTGGATTTGAAGAATTTGTTCATTAAGATGGAATTGTCCCATAAGGGAGTAATAAGCACAAAACACCATTATCACAATCAAATCCGGTAGCCATGGATCTTCAAGAGAATGTAGAATCACGTCATGCCGGAAGAAATCGTCCTTGATGTACTTAAAACAATTGTAACAATCGTCTGAAAGGCCTATAAGGCTATGAGAAATCTCTGATGGGTTTGAGAACACGATGAGAGCGACGTTTTATTTAATACAACTACTAATAGAAATATTTACTTTGTATCCAAATCTGATTGGAAATTTGAATAATTCAGACAATATCCAACAGATTTGGAGAATCAAAGATTTAGGAAGATTTGTTTGCAGAGAGTTTTTTTGGAAAAAACGGTTATGGGAAAGGAGAGGAGAGAAGTGTGGACTCGACCTTTTTGTAATTAGCCCAATGGAAGAAAATAATTGAAACTGAAACTGAATCATGAAGAAAAAACATCACAAGGTATATTTGTCACATTTTTTTGTTGTTATTTTGGACTAAATCGTTTTAAAAAGGACCGACTCGTCTTAAATTTGGATCTCCTAGTACCGTGCTTGAGGAGGCAGGACTAAAACGTCTAAAGCCCAACAGATCTGGGACTAAACGTTAATTTCTACAAAAATCAATCAATTTTGGAAAAGTAAAGTGTATTAGAACCATTAGGAATGAGAGACCATCAAAAGGCTAAATTCGTTTGAAAAGTAAAGTGTTCTAGCTTGAATTCGTTTTCCCTTTTGAGTTTGAGACGAGCTCGTAACCTTTTAAATCACCTAAAGGCTAAATTCGAGGTTCAGAACAGAAGTTACGGTCAGAAACGTATCAAAATTGGGCTCAAAAACCTATTTCAGGCCCAAAATCAACCGTAGCCTGGCTGACAAAGAAGACGGTTTGCTGCTTCTATTCTAACCTGTCCATGGGAAAATGTCCTTGTGGTAATGTGTAGAAAATAGTAGCTAGTAAAAGTAAATACAAGAAGCACCCGGACGGCCAAAGAATCACATTTTTTTTAAACTGAGATTGTAATGCCTAGGCTGCGGATTTATATCTCTAGCAGAGAAGAATAACCAAAAAAAAAATAAAAAAAAATTCAATAATTCTAAAGCACTGTTATTTCCTTGAGATTACGAGAGACTAGTAAACCAGGGAAACTAATATCAATGGCGAAATGTAACAAGCTAGTCAACAGTAAAGCGATTTTTATGACGTTATATATTTGATCTGACCATCTAGGCATCCGTCATCTACATGTCCAATACCTGCAATGAAAATTAAGAATTCATTAAGCGAACTTGTTCTACTTAACAGATTTTACAGAGTGTATCCTGTTCCGTGCACCAACAAAAACATGTACACAAAGTACAAAGGATATGTGCAAAACAAATAGACACGTAACAGATATGATGGTCCATGAACACTACTCTACAAGGCTTGGCTTTCCATGAACACATAACCTATGGCATTCTCCAATTTAGGATGTGGCTGAAGTTCACTAGAATTTATATCAGAAAACTATGAAACTCAGATGAATCCAATTACAGTCTGCTTCCAATCACTATTAAGTACAGGTACAAAAATGTTATGATTAGAAAAAATGGGATTGTAAAAGAGAGGGCCAAGGGGACTAAAAATAAATTCAATATGGAAAAACCATATTAAAAAAAAGAAACTCGACAGCATCTTTTCAGTTCCAAGAGGTGCAAATTGCAATATTTCCAATAATCATTTTGATGCCCATCATGACTTATGAGAACTGCATATGCATTCTAAGAATGCAGAAACAGAGAACAAAATTAATTACAAAAATCAATTTAAAACTCTGTCATTCATGTCATACAAGACAACTATTTAAGGGTTGTCGGAAAGAAAACTTGTATGAGTAAACGGCACAAGAGATTAAAAGGTGCTCAAAGTTAAACAGCACATTCAAAAATATGCACATGACATTCAAACTTAAAAAGGCTTTACCTCATTTCTACAATCTAACTGCACCATTCATAACATCCTGTAAAATAGAACACCACCTTTCGCCCTGAAAATAACAAAACAAAACAAAAAATATATGAATTCATGAATGTGTAATGTTAATAAGATGACAATTAAGAGCTGAAGTATTTACATTTTCTTCTTATTAGTATTATTAGTGTTCTTCTTCTTCCGTTCTTTTTCACCCATGTCCATGTTTTTTGTTGCTTCCTCTGTTTGTTTTTGTCCAGCTATATAAGTATCCGAGTTAACCACAACCAAACTCTTCACAAAAATCTCCGCATATAGCCATTTAGAAACACCATTAACTTTAAGATCTCTAGCTATATGAGATTCCGGGTCATATAAAACCAGACTACTTTCATCCTTCTCTAGCAGAATCTGACGATTCTTGAACCACTTTAACGGCCTCACATGCCAAAAGGATTGTACTACATCAGGTTGAGAAATTGTAACTATTTTAGTCCAAGATTCAACTACTCCATATTCTTTCATCACCCAAACTTCCAAATGAACCTCATTAGTCTTACCAAGCAAGCAAATGAAACCATCAAATACACAAATAGAAATAGCAAGCTCATTACTCAACGATTTAGGTGCCAGCACTTGGTTAATTGTCTCATTGTGAATATCAAAAGAAAGAATTACTAAACCTCCTTGAGGTGGAGTTATCACCCAGTGAATATTTTCATTAGAAAGCACACCAGCTGTTCTCAGATACAAAGACGACAAAGGTAGAAAACTAGCTTCTGTCCATGAATTTTTTCCTAATGTATAAACCCGAACTTCGCAGCCATAATCACCAGGAAAACCCACAATTCTAACCAACTTACAGTCATCAATCTTAGAGTCGTAACCAAACCCATATGAAATGTCACCAACAATATTAATCCCAGGGAAAATTTCATGCCAAACAAATAAAGGTGGACCTTCTATTGGTGCAGTTGGTATTTTCTTGTACTGTCTAGTGGACGGATTCCAGACATACAAGACATCAGGATCTTCATAAGAGGAAATACAAACTAAGCCATTACAAGAACCCCACAGTGTAATCCCATCTTTTGAAGCAACAAATGGATAATCGATCTGCAAAGCGTTATTTGATTCTAATGTTGTATTCAAATCCATGGAGTACAGATTACATCCGTCTTTAAGCAGGAGAGAATAATGGTTGCTTTCCCTTTCAGTAACATGATTCAAATGTTTCTTTATAAAATAAGGGTTCTGAATTAGTTTCAACCAATCTTTAGATACGCACCTGAATCGTGAGAGAGATTTTACTGGCAGCCTTGTAAGTATGTCATGGATGATCTCGTCTGGGAAATTCACCATGGCTACCCTAGCTATTCTGGATTTTTTTTCTTAAGATGAGAGTTAGGGTTTTTCCCTTTTTGGTTTTTGATACGAGAGTGAGGGTTTTCTTCCACGGAAGAAAGAAAAATGTGGTTCCGATCGTGCCATTTCGTTGGACGAACACGTCCATTCATTTGGATGCAAACCCAACCGGTGCACGCCGGTTCCATTTTAAGAGCATACTGTATTTGATTTAAGGTCCGTTTTCGTTTTTAAAGCCAAATTTCATTAAAAGAAAATCATATTTAATGAAATTGCACAACACATCTTACTCACTTTTCCAGGAACAGAGTAGTATATTTTTCTTTTCCAAGCAGAGAAATTAGGCATTTAAACGGTCCAATTTCTCATTTATATAAGATCTGATGGCTGGTTTGAGTGGACACTTTATTTAATCATCTAGTACATTATTTTTTTTCCATCTTACTGGAATGCCACTGGACGAAAACCATATATGGTCTACAACATATACTAAGATCTCCTCTCATACTAATTAGGAGTAACTCTAAACATACCCATGGTAGTTTCAGTTCCTAGCTGTCGGCTCCAAAACTTCCTAAAATATTCACCATAAGTGAATTCTCTATAGAGAGAAGGATGCTCATCGTCAACCAATTCTGGAGCCGGTCCAATCACAGCATCCTCCGATGGGCAGTAAAATGTAGGCACAGAAAATCTCCCCTTTTCACCATTTACAATTACTCGATGCAGAACGCTCTTATATCGCCCGTTGCTAAGAACCTGAAATTAAGTTCATGAATAATCTCGTTAATCTAGCTAGTGGCTTTGCGACTAACTCACAAGGAATGGTGTCTTGTTTTAGAACAGACAATAGTTGCCAAATTTTCAAATTCAAAAATATACAGGCCACAAGGAACTTAATTTGAAATTACCTGTAGTTGATCACCAATGTTGACAATGAATGTGTTAGGAACTGGATTAACGTTGATCCAGTTCCCCTCTCGAAGAACTTGTAAACCGGGAACATTGTCTTGGAGGAGAATACTTATGGCATTAGGGTCAGTATGACCAGAGAGTCCAAAAGTAAGTTCAGGTTCAGGACATGGTGGATAGTGGTTTAAAACAATATGCTGTCCATGTTTGTTAAATGATTTGCATATGTAGTTCTTATCTAAACCTAAACTTTCCGAGATTGCTTCCAGTAATTTTATTGCTAAACCTCGGACACTCGAACAATATTCAGCGACATCAGTCCTGAAACATAATCAAGTGAAACTTAATGCACGTCTAGTACTGTATGCGCTTAAACTGTCGGCTTAAAGAAGAGAGTAAGAAAACTACCTGAATGATGGAGGGTTAGTAGGCCATTCGCTAATAAAATCTTCAAGAGGATAACAATAAAGCCTCAAGTAATCTCTCCAATTAGAAACCATCTCATTCTTCACATTAAAACTAGTCGAAAGTCGTGCTGTTTTCGACGTATCCTCTGAATAACACTTCAAGCGTTCACTCTCTGGCAACTCGTAAAACTCCTTAGCTACCCGCAACATTTTCTCGATTATTATCTCAGGCACCCCGTGATTTTTTACCTATAAGATAATTCAGTTACCTCTAAACAAATAAAAATTTCTATGTATGTGAGTAATTACCTGAAAGAAACCATCAAATTGACATGCACGGCCAATTTGTTTGATCACATCTGAGTGATTCAAACCGTAAAGATCTTGTAAATCAATAAGGGGGATTGGAGAATCTTCAGATGATTTAACAACAATATTAGGACGATCGTTAATGGGTCTTATGTAATTTGGAGGAACATTTTTCACAGTGGAAACTAGGTCAGTTAGTAGCAGTTTTGATGGTGGTGTAACAGCCATGGAGAGATGATAATGCAATTGGCCGGAGAAAATGTTATGCAAACAGTGGTTTAGATTTTCTTAGTTCCTAACGAAAGCTAGGAGGAATATTTATAAGCAGTGAGCAAGTAAGTATACTAAAGCTCAAAAAAAAAAAAAAAAAAAAAAAAAAAAAAAATGACGCGTTGCGAGCCAACTGCTGTAAAACTTAACGGAAATGACATAAAGGCTCAGTAATGGCCAAAATAGTTGCTATGATACTATATTGCTCGTGATACTTCCAAACTATGCACCACGTCATTCTCGGTTGATTAGTGATATCTATACCATACATAGCCGGAGTGTGGGACATGGGCCACATGGGTTCTGTGTAGAGATGAATTACACTTGCTTGAAATTTTTGGACGTCAGATTTACCAACTTACTGGGAATTAAGGATGCGTTTGGCACGGAGGTAGTTGAGGGTGGAGTTCAGTTAATTGGAGGAATCGGTGGAGTTGAATTCCAAAGGTGTTTGGTGGATGGAATTGGAACTCCGGGGAGTTGAAACTCCATCCTTCAGTGGAAGTTAACCATACTAACATCTCAACTTTATTTTCTTACCGAGTTCTTATAATTATAAAAAAAATATTTTGATAATTAATATATAATTTTATATTAATTTTTTTTTGTATTTTTAATTATCACTGTTATAAAAAAAAGGTGTACTTTGACTTTGAGATTTAAAAGTCATTCAACGGACAGGATTCATCAGGGAGTGTCATCCTGCGGTCGGAATCATCCAGATGGACTTTTCTCAAGCGACGGCAAGGAATGATCTAAAAGTCTCATCTCAGACAAAACTCCAAGGAATGCCTTAAACCCAAGAGTTTTACCATTAAAAGGAATGCCTTTTATAGAACCAGAGCAACACGTATTAAACAATAATCAATTTATAACATTGATTCTCCCACAGTTCCCAATCATACATATTAAACCTAAGTGTAACCTTGATTCTGTTCCACCAGTTAACCGTCTGCAATACTTTGACACAGTTTCTACAGCAAATATGCCACCAAAAGATGCTTATCTCAACGTTAGCAGTAAAAGATCGATGGGACAGCGGAAACGTTGGGAAAAAGAAAAGGAAAAACAACTCAGTGCGGAACGAAATCAGCAAAATTTACATGATTTCTCTCTTCAAATTAAAGTAATTTTGATGCTTTGTTTAGATTTACTATTATTTGTCTGATCTTGCGCGGAGTTTTGATAATTATTTGGCTTCTCAGGTATGTGCTTCCCATAGTTTAGCTGGCGTGCCGCAGGCGCATGGTGATCTTAACCTTTGTAGTAAAAGGTCCTTGGCCCAGCGGAAACGCTGGGGAAAAAAAAGACATCAACAGTTCATTGAAAGTGACGGACATCGCGAGCAACAGTCAGATGCAGCCTCCTTAGAAGTTGATAATCCAGTTTTGCACGTCTCTTCCCTGCAATTCAATGTAAAAACTTGGGTAGTTTGCTATAGATGTGTTCATATATGTGTAGTATTCTTGCCAGGATACATAGATTAATACATAATTATAGTTTTTGTTTTGGTGAAAACAAAATCTTAAAGGTAATATTACTAATTACAGAACTTTCGTGTGCCTTCCCTGTTTGGTTGGAATTTTTTTCTAGGATCAACAGGTTGCCCAGCAAGTTGGTCTTCAGAAGAAAACTTGGCGTAAGAGAGATGCACCATAGGAAGAGGTATACAACATATGTTATTATTTAACAATGTCTATCCTAGATGCTGTTGTTGCTATTCTTTGCATGGTATTACTGGGTGTTATATGTTGCTGACAAATTTAACTGTATATGTTATAGACTAGCCATACCAAACGAATGCGCACATGCTACACAATCCAATTGCCTGACATTGTTGGCTCAAATAATCCGGTATATCTCTAAACATATTATCGTTGTGGGATCTTTATTCTTCAATGTACAGAGGAATTCAAGCATGTCTAAACATATTATCGTTGTGGGATCTTTATTCTTCACAGGCCTAGATACCTAGGCATAACTAATTGATTGTATATCAATGTAAAGATGAATTCAAGCATTCCGGTCAACAACGATGATATAATGGTAGACGCATCCATGGAACCCACAGAATCAACTGTTCAACCTCTGGATTCAACTTATATTGAAACGTAATATCACTTTTACATAATTTTTAATCTTTAAATTTTTTAATGTTTAACTATGTTCTGCTAATTTAAGAAAAAAACAATCCAGTTGCATATGTGGGATTTGAACTCATGTGGATGCCTAAAGTTATGTCAGTATTGCTAAAATAAATTAGAAAACAATGTGTTTAGTCGTGAAGCCAGAGTTACCGTGCATCAACTGATTGTGATGCAATTGACCTCTGTGAATTGACCGAAAAAAACATCCCAGCAGCATTTGCAAGCTTCACCTCATGTGAATTCCTGTAGTTTGACAATAAATTAGACAAATAATGGATTCATAAGGGAACTAAAGTCACATTGCATTACCTAAAGCCTAACTGCATGAACAAGATACCTTCTTAAGTTCTTTATAGGTCTAAGAAACAAGGTCATAATTAGGTGTATAATGACAAAGAGTAGCAACCACAAGTTCTTTATAGTTCTTTATATCTCTCGAGTTTCTTTGAGCAACTTATAATGCAGCAGACAAACTGCAATTCACATATGCTTCAGTTTCAGGTACAAATACATAGTTGTCAACCACAAGTCTAACTGCAATTCACATATGCTTCATTATTAATTACCTTTGTTGGCGTGTACAGGTCAGTTGCTAACGAAGATTTTACATCAGATGGTTCTGATGAATTCTGCGGTCTTTAGGATGATGAGGAAGGTTTTGGTACAGAGAGAATTGAAAACCAAAAAGATGATTTGCGCCTATCTGTTCGTCATTACCTTGGTGAAATGGATATTGAATGTTCTTCGTGTGGAGCATTGCATTGGATTGATGAGAGGACAAGCAAATCACCCAAGAAAAAACCAATCTTTTCAAGATGTTGCCGCGAAGGAAAAGTAATACTCCCTCCGTTGCTCGAGCCTCCACAAGAACTGATGGATTTACTCGAAGGAGACGATGCCGAGTAGAAATTTTTCAGAGACCACATCCGAGAGTATAATGCTGCGAATGCTTATACCAGTCTTGGTTGCAAACTGGATAAGAGGGTTTTGAAGGGGAAGGGCCCAAAAGGCTTTGCAATTCATGGGGAACTTTGACACAATACCGTAACTTTAATACCAGACGAGGGTAAGGACCCAATCTATCAACAGCTATATTTCTACGATCCAAATCATGCCTTGGCTGTTCGTGCAAAACGGAATCCCCAGCTGGATAAAAACATTCTTCAAAAGGTCCAGAAAATTGTCTCAAAGTATAATGTGTTTTGCAGTAAATATTATCAGGCACAAGATCTTCTGAGCAATGCTAACCATGCAGACCAAAATGTCAAAGTCATTATGCACTACAACGAAACTAAAGATGAAAGACGTTATAACTTACCAACGGCCGATGAAATCTCTGTAATATTACCTGGAGATGGTTCTCAAAAGCCTAACTTCAGAGATATAATACTTCATCGCAAGGGGAAACATGGATTCAAACGTATTTCGGAGTGTCACCCTGCATACTTGCCACTAAATTATGTTTTACTGTTTCCATACGGAGAGATGAGTTGGCATCCTGAAATGAAGCAGCTGGACCCTGAAACAGGAAAACATACTACTAAACGGTTAACTCTAAATCAATTTCATAGTTTTCGTCTCTTTAAGCCCCCAAGCGAGTATTCTACCATCTTAAGAGCAAAAAAGTTATTTCAAGAGTACCTGGTGGATGCTTGGGCATCAACAGAACAAAACAATCTGTATTATCTTAAGATAAATCAGGATAAGCTGCGAGCAGATTCGTATAAGCATATAAAGGACTCGGCGGAATCTGGACTGAGTCCCGAGGACTTGGGAAAACCATGTCTTACCATCGACTTTTATCGGTGGTCCTAGGCATATGTATG
This sequence comes from Papaver atlanticum, assembly GCA_023531105.1. Classification (NCBI taxonomy): domain Eukaryota; kingdom Viridiplantae; phylum Streptophyta; class Magnoliopsida; order Ranunculales; family Papaveraceae; genus Papaver; species Papaver atlanticum. Next base: position 1,180,569 of record JAJJMB010010084.1, on the reverse strand, counting down.
AGATTTATCAAGATTCAATGGCCATTACACGGTTTAATCATCATCCAGATATCTTCCAAACAATGACCACGAATCCCCGTTGGCGAGAAATTCAAGATGCGCTTGAATCACATCAATATGCGTCGGATCGTCCAGATCTCATAGCACGTGTATTCGATTTAAAGAGAGCCGAATTGATGAAAGAAATAAAGAAAGGGAATGTGTTCGGAAAGGTTGTTGCTCATGTGTTCACAATTGAATTTCAAAAACGTGGTTTACCTCATATGCATGCTCTTATATATTCTTGGATGGTCCTGAGAAAATAAAGACAGTTGAACAGGTAGATAAATTTGTGAGTGCCGAATTTCCAGACGAAGAAACAGATCCGGCTTTGTTTGAAACTGTCAGGAAATGCATGGTACATGGTCCATGTGGTGTGGACTCCATGTGCATGAAAAATGGAAAATGCAGCAGAGGTTATCCGAAAAAACATACCGAGAGTACAAGTAAGGACGAAGGTGGATATCCGGTAACTCGCCGCCGCGACAATGGGAATGAAGTATTTGTCTGAACTGGATACAAAGCGTTCCGTACAATCCTTACCTGTCCAGGATGTTCAATTGTCACATTAATGTTGAGATATGCGGGGGTGTAAGGGCTATTAAATACATACACAAATATATCTATAAAGGACACGATCGTGCAACACTAATTGTCAGTGAGTGTGATGAGGTACAACAATACATTGATGCAAGATATATTGGGGCACCTGAGGCTGCGTGGCGTTTATATGGGCACTCAATGCATCAGGAAGAACCTAATGTGGTTCGCTTGGCTATTCATCTTCCCAACCAACAGAGGTTTGTGTACGATGCAACTAAGTCAATGGAAAGGGTCACTATTGCTACAGAAAACTATAAGTCGACATTGATGGGGTTCTTTGAGTATTATCGCAAGCATCCCTCTGCCAAAGCATATACTTATCAAGAGTTCCCACAACATTTTGTATGGGACAAGAAAGAATGGAAAGAAAGGAAACAGGGTTTTGCAATTGCAAGGATGTACTTCATCAGTCCTAATGCTGGTGAATTGTATTACCTGCGGTTATTACTAACGGTTGTAGCCGGTGCAGATTCATTTGACACGCTGAAAACAGTTGAGGATGGTGATTCTAGGAAACTGCATCGTACATTTAAAGGAGCATGCATCGCACTTGGAATTTTAGGAGATGACAATGAATGATCCAAGTGTTTACAAGAGGCAGCAGTGATGAAAACTGGGGTTCAGTTGAGAAAACTTTTCAAGATAATTCTTTGTGACTGTAATCCAAATCAACCAGACGTTCTGTGGTCAAAGTTTAGGGAACACATATGTGATGATTTGCATTTTAAACTACGCATGAAGTATAATATCAAAAAGCCAACAGATGAGCAAATATTTGATTATGGGCTATACCTTTTGGATGAACAGTTGCGTGAATCTGGCAAGTCGCTTGAAGATTTCGTGGATATGCCAAGACCAAAACTACCATGGAGTGATGCTGTTGGTGAAAAGTTTATGTGGGAGCATCGGTGCCTACAACTTGCAGTGAGTGATGCTGAGGTCGAAGAGAGCATCCAGAAGCTGAATTCTGCCCAGACATCAGCGTACAATGCCGTGTTTAATTCTGTGAGAGATGGTGAGGGTAAACTATTTTTTCTAAATGGCAGTGCGGGAAGCGGTAAAACATTTCTGTATAACACATTGGCATCTAGCTGCCGCAGGGCTAGACACATAGTTCTGACTGCTGCTTCGTCTGGCATTGCTTCACTTCTGCTGGTAGGAGGTCGTACAACGCACTCTACGTTCAGGATTCCCTTTGAAATAGCCGAGAACAGCGTTTGTGGAGTTGACAAACAAGATCCACAGTCCAAAATGCTGAAACAAGTTAAACTGATTATATGGGACGAAGTACCCATGCAACACAGATTCTGTGTTGAAGCAGTTGATCGAACGCTACGTGATATTGGTAATAAGGAAAAACCATTCAGTGGAATTACCGTTGTTTTAGGAGGAGACTTTAGGCAGACGTTGCCTGTTATAGCCGGTGGATGTCGCGAAGCAGTGGTTGGAGCATGTCTGAGGAGATCGCTTCTTTGGAATGACGTCACCGTATTGGCGCTACACCAAAATATGAGGCTGGATGCACTTGAACCAGACAGTGTATCTTTTGCAAAGTTCTTGCTAGAGGTATGAATACCACTTTGTTTTTCACATCCTTTTGTTCCATTTATCCTTGAACTGATTTATACCTGTATTTGTTGGATATAAATGACAGGTTGGTGATAATCCCAAAACAACTGTTGATCTTCCAAACACAATAAATAGATGCAAGAACATGGCTGGACTTATAACCAGTCTTTACCCCTGGCTGGGAACAAAAGAAAGGGTATCTACAGACGTTTTACCGAGCGGATTTTACTGTCAGCCCGTAATGATGACGTGCAGAAGATTAATGCAGAAGCAATGAAAAAATTAGATGGCGATATTTACACGTACCTTGCTGCAGACAAGTTAAATGCAGATGATGCTGGCAATATTCCACACCTTTCCAGCGAATACCTGCAGAATTTAAATCCACCTGGAATGCCTCAGTTCAAGTTAGATATAAAGGTTGGATGCCCCATCATGATGTTGAGAAATATTGCACCAAGCGAAGGCCTTTGCAACGGCACAAGACTGTTGGTCACTAGATGTGGACAGCATGTAATTGAAGCCAAGATTTTAACTGGCGAAAAGACTGGAGAAATTGTATTTATCCCGAGGATAAATTTCAAACCGTCTGCGTCAGAGATGAATATTAACCTGACGAGACGTCAGTTTCCTGTCCGTCCAGCTTACGCTATGACGATCAACAAGTCACAGGGGCAGTCAGTAAAATACGTTGGGATCGAACTAAGCACTCATGTGTTTAGCCACGGTCAACTTTACGTAGCATTGTCTAGATGCACTGCCGCACAAAGAATAATTGTGCTACTACCTAATGAAACCAAGGACCTTTCAACTACAAACATTGTCTACCCCGAGGTTTTATTGTAGAGCTATATTGAATTCACATGTGAACTTTCACGTAATTTCGGGATCTTTTTTTCAATTTTTATGCATGCCGACAACTATTTTTGTTATTCTGATTTAAAATACAATATGAGTTCCTACATTTCATGGCCATTATAAGTGATTTACAATATTTATATCTGATGTTTCAGTAACCTATCCATTTAAGTTCTCTAGCACGATACCAAAATCTTACAACTAAAATCCAACCCATGAATCTAAGAGGGGACACATATTTCATTGCCTTTTTACGAAGCCTCTCATCTTAAGGAAAGAATTTAAGCAAGGCGTGGCAAGCCAGCGTAAAAACTATGCTTAACTTAGATTCTCTCTCCAGCCTACCTGGTACTTGTTACTGGAAAAAGGCTTCGGTTCTCGGTTCTCGGAAATCCATATTAGGAAATACAGTACCGTAAGACTCTGTATGAATTTAATATATGAGATCTGCATTAAATAAGACCATCACATAGACACGGATTTCCATAATTCACACTTTAGATAGCAGTCATACCCAAACATATTCAATGGACTGCTATTCATGACATTAGAATCTCAATGCTATAAATCAATATTTTACTCAGTGTGGAAATTACTACCTTCGATTTAGTATCATAAGTCCTACCAGCTTGGTTTTGCTGCATCACTGCTAAGAATGTCAGCAAGTTAGAGGCAGTCGTCAAAACTCAAAAAAACTGTAAAGCACTGCTAAAAATTATAGTACCGTGTGTCATTAAGCCAGTAAATGTGATTCATGCAAACAGTCAAAATACTAATTAAATAGTTAACTTAGACCACAAAACACAAAGTGAATTAAAAAGTAATCTTAAACCACAACAGAATTTACTACCTTTCCAAAGTGAATTAATGACTCCTATTGCGAAGTAACTGTTGATAACTTTGTGCAGTACTTTTAAGAAGTCTACAGGGAGTAGTGTATTATTTGATCAAGGGTTTCAATTATTTTTAGAGAATTAGATTGCTAGAGTGAAGCTTTTGCAGGTCTTTACATGAATCAACCAAAGAAGAACATCACATTGTTTGTAAAAAAAAAAGTAAACCGCAAATAAATATGAACTGCAGGGTATTTTATTTCCACTTTCAAAGGTTGTGATGATAAAAGCAAATTCTAGCAGGGTGTGAAGCGATACAGTAGCTGAGGTTCTAAACCACAAAGTAATTGACTGTCAACAGTACAATTTTAAAAAGATAGTGAATCAGCAATGAAACAAAGCAGAAATTTAGAGGTCTGGCAGAATAGCAAATTCTCTGCTAGGTGGTATATCTATGTGTATAGCCTCTCCAATTTAGCTTCAAGAAAAAGAAGATGAACGTTTTGTTGCTCAGGGAATTAAACTTAAAGGCACACAAGTATACATTCAATTGCATCGAAGGTATTTACATCATGAATGAATCCTTTTTCTTCATTATGCCTGATAACGAAATCTTATACTCTTTCCCTTGAAGAACACTAAAAGAAAGGATAGCAGTCACACATGTAGAAGCAATTGATGGTCTCATGGGTGTGGGGTGATTAAAAGAATACATTTTTCTGTAGTATACATTATATTACCTTAAAGTGCCAACTGTTAACTACTAAGCAACATTTTTGAGAATGAACAGGTCTTCATTTGTTTTTAATAGTATGCTGTAGGGAAACATTATGATAAGCATCAAACAACCAACAATCAATCTGACAAACTGAAAATCACATTGTCGGTTTTATTTCTTAGTTCAGTTTACCTTAAAGTGCCAACTGATTGCATTTATATATTTCTTGATGGCAGGCATGTAAGTGGAATGTATGCTACCTGAAACTTCATTTACCAAAAGAACGCCACTGCTACCCCAACAACTCATAAAAAGGAAAAATAAGTCATTGCATATGTAACAAGTAGAGAACCAATTGGAGTATAATTTGACGAGATAATTACCTCAATTCCAGATCCTGGAAATCAAAAGAATATTTATTAGCGACTCTCATTCAAATTTCTTTGTGGATCTTGCAAAATCGGTTTCTTCAATTGCAGCTACAGGATTCTGACCCTAAAACTTATAAGAAATTAGGGGTTTTCAGGTTTGATGCTAATGTGAAGATCATACTCAGGAATCTTAGCCGATTAACGTAAGATGGATTCATCGATGGATTCCTCACTCAACTTCTCAAGTTCACTGGGAATACAGATATGCAAAAGAGTGCCCAGATTCAAGTTCACTTAGGTGTATTACTTTAGGCGGTTACTACTAAAATACAAAAGAACGCCACTGCTACCCCAAAAACTAATAAAAAGGAAAAAGAAGTTAAAACACATGTAACTATCACGTAGCTGTAGCCGTAGGAAAACTTGGCTGAGACAACATTGTCAACGTTAACTATTGAAATAAAGGATAGAGATGGCGTAAAAATGTAGAGGTGTAAGATACTTACCAACTTGAATGGAGACATTAGAATCACAAATTAAAGAAATATGTATAAAGAAGATGACGGAGACGATGTAAAAAGTGGAAATTTGAATTTCAAATTGCTGGCTAAATACACAATGCGGTTGATGTAACATGATAATATTAAGTTCTAAAAATGTATGTGTAGGCATTATGCACATATCAATGATGCAACATAAACATAAATTTAAGTTCTAGAAGATGGTCGCCATTAAATTGTTAATGGTGCAGTTTCATACAGCTGTGTCAGCAATCACCACCCACATTTTTGTAACCTGCAATGGTAAATCATTACCGAAACAGGTAAGAATTTAAAAATGTATTAGACCTTAACAGTAAGAATGGATTGAGTTTAGAAATAACTTCAATAAATATACCAAATCATTACCGTTTTAAATCCATTTTTATCAGTTTAAATCACTAAAGTCTCTTAAGTCTCCTGTTTCATGTGATCTTGCATTCAAGGGAATGTAAATTTTGAAAACATAATTTCAAATATTTTACTCCCTCCGTTTCTAAAAAATAGGCTTGTTTGATTTGTACAAGGATTAAGAGAATTAATCATTATAGCCACTTTTTCATAGTTTTTCCTAGTTTATCCATGGCCCATTGATTTGATATTAGAGAGAAAATGGAGAGAGAAGTGGTCCCCTCTTCATATTAAGAGAGGAAAAAAAAAGTAAGGTGATCCCTCCATGGATAAATTAGTAAACTAATAACATTTGACTTTCCACGTAAGGAAACAGAGGGAGTATACAATACTGCTCATATTATACAAATTTACATGACTGATTCTCAAATTCAATGTAATGGTCCAGATTAAATCACGTGATACATGTATTCAAAGAATCAAAAATTGGAACTAATTAGAATAATTAGACAAGATAATTACCTCAATTCCAGATCTTGAAAAGCAAAGTAATATCTATTAGCGAACCTCTTCCAGATTCATTCCATCTTTCCTCTTCTGTTGCAGCTTCACCAATTCGAGCACAATATTGAAATTCCAGCCTACAGCTTTATCAGAACAGCACCACAATGTTCTGGCACCATCTCTTCCATCATCAAACACCACAGGCTCATGTTTTCTTCTCAGCGCAAACTCAAAACCAAGATCTCAACTTATTCTTCTGAGATTTCTCATGAAACCAGAAAACTTATTCAAACCCTAAGTTAGATATTCAACAAAAGTTTTTGAAGGACTTATCTTTTCGAAAGGAGTATTAGCAGAAACCCCTAATTCATCTTCAGTTCTTCCAATTCGTGACCTAATTCTTCAATTTGTCGTACCCGTACACAGATTGATAACCCTTTATAGAACCCATTAATTATTCTCCTTTTCTGCGCAATCTGCTTCAACAGAACCCTTGAAATCAATCGTCTTCTACATAATTCATCCACCATTTCTTGCTCTTATCGGATTCAAATTCAACCACCAGCAGATTCATCTCTCATTTTCACACAATGATTCACAGCCAAAACAGCTGAATCAATGGTGCAGCCGCACTCTTCTTTGTGGATCTTGCAAAATCGGTCTCTTAAATTGCAGCTACAGGATTCTGACCTAAGAACTTATAAGAAATTAGGGGTTTTCAGATTAGGTAATCTTTTTATAAATGATAAGTGAAAGTATCGTATTTGATACTAATGTGAAGGATTAGGGGTTTTCAGATTAGGTAATCTTTTTATAAATGATAAGTGAAAGTATCGGTATTTGATACTAATGTGAAGGTCATACACAAGAATTTTAGCAGTAAGACTTATTCTTCAATGGATACCTCCCTCTCAGTTTCTCAGACAAAGGGAAAAAAAAAACGAAAAAAATAAATAAGAAAAGATAGTCTTTAGCCGGATAAGGTTTGACTAAAAAATGTAAGATATTGTTTAACGATCTACAAATACTGGACAATATTCCGCCGGCCCATATGGAGTAGAATTAGGTGATGATAGATGGCACGGTCCGCGTCAGGTGACCTCAGCCTTAATTGTTTTATTTTTGAAAATGAAAATAAAGTTATATTAAGAAACTAAGCTATCTCAGGAAACTGATCTCCGTAAGGAAATCATAACACAATTTTGATTGTACGGAAATACTGATTTCCTAGACTAGACTTTCTTAAGACCTATATATAGGACCTAATATCGACGATTTTATTTTTTTTGAAGCAAAGTCAAAAAAAAAAGTTCAAGGGATGTTTATTTTTCTACTTTTTCTTTTTTTTTACATGTCTTTTGAAATATTTCATTGTGTACTTTTTGATACTTTTTTTTGCGAATCTAAAGACTTAAAATCCTAGACAAATAAAACTCTCACGTTGAATGGTGAGAAAACCTTCGTTTCCTATTGGACAAAATAGGCCTTTTAGAGTTTTGTGAAACGAGCGTTTTGGTGAGGACACTTGGCAACGTATGATTGGTTTAAACAAAATAGAAAAAAGATTAAAAACAGGAAACCAAATTCAATTTGGAATTCATGAAGTGACAATATTTAGGTGAGGACACTTGTCAACGTATGATTGGTTTAAAAATTACAAACTTAAAAGGAAAACCTAACTAACGTGACTGGAATTTTAAGGAAGTCCAAATTCAATTTGGAAATCGAATAATTACTATATTATGATTTTTTCCAAATTAATATATAAAGGGGAAAAAATCCACATACTTTCTGCAAAAAAAAAAAAAAAAGGAAAAAATAAATAAAATTTGCACATATCCTCCACCTATTTAATGTATTTTCCTCGCCTCATCAAATCAAAAATACATCTCCACGGGGCGGGGTGAAGCCACGAGCACACCAAGTGAAAAGGAAGAAAAAAGATATGCATATATTTTCCATCTATTTAATGTATTTGTCCCGCGCACACCAAATCAAAAATGCATCACCACAGGGCGAAGCCCCGCACACACCAAATCAAAAATACATCGCCACGGGGCGGGATGAAGCCCCGCACACACCAAATCAATAATGTATCGCCGCACACCAAATTAAAAGAAAAAATATGCCCGGTGCGTAATACGGGCACAAATCTAGTTATCATAATTCTGACAAAAGTTAATGGAAGGTAACTCAATCAGAAAAACCATATCTCCAGATCATTATATAAATACCAGATTCATGTATTTTATCGTTTGTTTAACAAATACTCCACAATATTATTACACAGGGATACGTTGCCTAATCTCAACCGAAGCAACACTGGTATACACAGACAAAGAGGTGGTACAACATACAAAGCCAGCTGAAGAATTCAGGAAAGTTTTGAAAGATAACCCCGCTTTCATACTCCAAATGACAGAAAAAATGCTTATGTATTTAAAAACATCGAAATAATCATTCCGAACTAAGGTTGATGAATCGTGATGGACCCTTCGGTACTGGCGGCCCCATCATGAGACCCAGACATACCCAACAATATATTAGAGTCGGTTTAGAAGTTTTCGGCTATCATTTTTTTTTCCTTTTTTTTAAAATTTGGAACTCATGATCCACAAGAGGAGATGATTAGTTCATTCATGAATGCTCTTGAACCACATGTTAAATATTTTTTTCCTTTTAAGGGGATTGTTTCTTATATGCATACATTTTGTACATGAATGCTTTTGAACCACAAGCTAAATTTTTCTGGGCAAACATGCACTTTTAGTTTCTAGATAAAAGACATGTGGAATAATACATGTACTACGTGCTCAATTGATAGCATTCATAGTAGACAAAAATAAAGTGGAAACTGATCATTGTGCATGCATTGATAGCATTCATAGGAGTTGTTGTAGTAACATCTTATCAATCCTACTGCAAGAAAACCATTGGAAGGTCAAGGATGGATATCACAGTGATCAAGAAGAAGATTTCGACAGACCAATATACAAAAACAATTGTTTATGTTTTCTTCTTTGTATTCATCGTAGAAGGTACACATACATGGATTTTTTCACCGGTGAAGAAGTGTTAGAATATGGGCATCAAACTCAAATCCAATTGGCAATGAGTGGAGAGGCCCTAAGGGATTATAAATAGCAGGATCTTAGATACCCAGATAATGTGGGACTAATAATTTCAACATGCCTCCTCATGTGTAGCCTCGTTGGGTCTAACACGTGGACAATTAAATCGGGTGACACGGAGTAAAGGCGCGATCAAATGACTCGTCGCAAATAGCCTGCTCTGATACCATGTTAGAATATGGGCATCCAACTCAAAACCAATTGACAATGAGTGGAGAGGCCTAAGGGATTATAAACCGCAGGTTCTTAGATGCCCATACAATGTGGGACTAAATATCTCAACACGCCCCCTCACGTGTAGCCTCGTTGGGTCTAACAAGTGGACAATTAAATCGGGTGACGCGGAGTAAAGGCGCGGTCAAATGATGATAAAGAGCAGAGGTTGAGCCGGGGCCGTAAGGCCCCGATGATACCGAGTTTATTCTTAAAATTAGTTTAATAATATTATTTTAAATGTTTTTAGTAGTAATCTTTTATATAGTATTACAAATCTATTTATATATATTTAAGTATTTTTTAATTCAAAATATCAACATAAATTATACTTAGATAAAAATATTAATTATTAATATTATATTTATTAATTTATAGTATTATCTTTATATATGTGTATAATTTTTTTAACAAATAGTTTTTTATATAAATTTTAATATTATATAAAAATTAGTTTTTCTCACATTTAAAAATAGAATAATATTTTTACTATTAAAATACATTAATATTGTTGATAAATGATTAATTTTTATTTTAAAATATTATTTTTTATAGAATTTCAAAAACTAATTTTAATAATAATTTATTTATTTATTGTTAAAAACAGATACCTAGCTCAGCTGGTCATCCACGTTCCCCAGAGTTTCATGCGTTCCAGGAGGTCCCAGGTTCGAGGCCCCAATGGCGTAATATTGCAGAAATTAACATGGAAGGTAGAGTTAGTTTGCCTCCCTTGTGACACAATCTCCCCCCCCCCCCCCATCCGCTTCGACTTCCTTGGCTAGGTTACCCACGAGGCTCGCTGGTAGGTTAGCACAGCAACCTGTTCAATTAATGTAGTAGTATGTTGTTGGAGCTTAGCTTGTTAGGCTGCCAACTAGTTAATGTAATACTCTTTATCCAATAATAATAATAAAATAATAATTGATTTATTTAAAATAATAATTTATTTATTTATTGTTAAAATATAATTATTAGTATTATGAATATTAATTATTAATATTATAAATATTAATTTAATAGTATTATATTTATATTATAATAGATATAATATTTTTAATAAATAATTTTTACAATTTTCTAATATTAAATATTTTTACAATTTTATAATATTAAATATATAATATTTAAGTAATTTTTTAAATAAATAAATGTTAAATATATTAAAATAATATAATTATCAATTTCTTTCATAACCATGCCAAACACATCAATTTGGAAGGATGGAATTCATTTTCAAGGTAGTTTGAGGTAGTTGGAACTCCCTAGAATTCAAACTCCTTTCGTGCCAAACGTAGCCTAAGATGATTTTGGAAAAACCAACTGGTAATAACCCCACTGGCTAGAGGACGTAATCTTATTCTTATTGCTGAGTCTAATGGGAACCCTTGATTCAACTTTCAAGGGGAAAAGTGTGGCCTTTTTCCCAAATAACGCCTAACAGTTTTGTTGGGTGTGTGATATGGGATCAACACCGGAATGCCAAATGATTTGGCATCTCAAGAATTTCAAAAGCACCAAATGGCTAGGCGTTTAAGAGAATATTCTCTCGAAGATGCGGATGAGACGCCAAATTATTTGGTGTTTTCAAACTCAGTCATCAGATCTTATCTTAGAACTTTAAAATCTAATGGCTATGCTAAAAACGCCAAATCATTATCTGTTTATAATCTCGACCATCAAATTATCTTTAATTTTTAAAATCTAAGGGCTCTAATCTTTCGACGCTAAACCATTTGGCGTTTTGTTGATTCAACTCTGAATCACGATAAGATTTAGTCATTGATTAAAGGTGAGGTGTCGTCCGTAGGAAATTGAATGTTGGAGGACGACTAGATTAAGCCTTAGAAGTTTGAGTTCCCGTAGGGCCGACCTTTTGGGAAGAAGGGCAAAGGGTTTTGCCCTAAGGGGCATCAAAAAAAAATTGATCGAAAGAAAATATATTATTAGATTATGGGAATGTACAAAAAAGCTAACAGAAATAGCAGAGTAAAACATAGAAAAGCAGAAAGTTACATAAATATTGTTTCCCAAGTATTGTGAACTGAACTTGCAAAGTTCAGATGAACTTTTTTACCCGCCGCTGCATCCCAACTGAGCACCATGGATTTGATAAATAATCAGATCCAGGTCAGTTTTGAAAATGTAATCAGTTTCAAACGTTCTGCAGTTCCGTTCACACCAAATAACCCATATGACTGTTGCTGGAATCAATTTCCAAATCAAATTACCTGAACTGGAGAAGTGATTGTTGTCCCATCCATGAGCTAAAGACAACATTGAGTTAGAAAAGACCCAAGCCCAGCCACCACCAGGAGAAAGAGAATGTCAAATCTTAGAAGCAACTTTACAGTGGAGAAATAGATGATCTTGTGATTCTTCAGTGTTACCACATAAAATGCGTTAATTGTATAATGACATTCCCTTGTGATTCAATCTGTTGATTGTGTTAAGTTTTCCATGCTCCAGACACCAAGATATAAACCTAACTTTTGGTGGAATTTTTGATTTCCGGATAAAAGAAGTTGGGAAGTCATCGAGACCATAAGCTGAGCGTAAATTGATTTAACACTGAAAATGCCTGAAGTTTGAAGTGCTCATCTTTTAGTATCTGGTGGAGTATCCAGCATAGGAGGAGTATCTCCTACTGTCAAGAGGAGAGAAGCGAACTCCAGAGCTTCACCGTCAGACAATAATCTCGTGAAGTTAAAACTCCAGCTGCCATCTTCGGCAACCATGTCTGCGATCTTAACATTTTTGTCTCTACAAATTCTGAAAAGGCTTGGAAATGAATGAGCCAACGAATTAATTCCAATCCAAGTATCATTCCAAAACGAAATTGTCTTCCCAGAATGAATGATCAATGTAGAGTTTTCTTAAATTCACTCATTATTATCAGCAATGGCTCTCCAACATGACACAAAATAAGGTGATTTCACTTTATCTGGAATCCACACAGAATAATCACTGCCATATTTATCTGAGATGATCTTGTACCATAACCTATTCCTTTCAACTCCAACCCTCTAGCACCATTTAGCTAGCATAGCTATATTATTAATTTTAAGATTGCAAACTCCTAGACCCCCTCTTGATGTAGGTGCTAGGACCAAATCACACTTAACTAGATGAGAAATCTTTAAACCAGAGTCATGTTCCCACAAGAAGCTTCTCATCTTTTTTGTTGAGTATTTTAAAAACAGATGCAGGTGCCTTGAACAGACAAAAGTAGTAAATAGGAGAACAGATAAGATGCATTTGAGAGTGAGCTTATCTCCCTTGGGATAAATTACATATCCTCAATTGAGAAAGCCTAGTACCAAATTTCTCAATAATTGGATAAGTGCTTGGAATTTGATTTTGCACCAAGTGGCATATCAAGGTACAGGAAAGGCAAAGAGTCTGTAGCACATCCAAATTCAGCTACCCATGTATTAAATTCAGGTACATCTCCAATGGCAATAAGTCTTGTCTTTGAGGTGTTAACTTTGAGACCAGCAATATATTCAAAACAATGTAGAGCTGAAAAAAGATTGTGTAACTTCTCTTTGTTATGATCAATGAAGAAAATAGCGCCATCTGCATAGTGTAAGTGATTTATCACTAAACTGGATGGTGAAACAAAGAAGCCAATAAACAAATTTAGGCTTGAAGCTCTATCCATATACCTGAGAAGCCTTTCATAACTACGTTATATAGGAGAGGAGAGACGTGGCATCCTTGTCTAACTCCTCTTGTACTTTTAAAGTAACCAAAATCACTCCCATTTTTTAGAACTGAAAAGGTGGATGTATAGTAACAGAACTTGAGCCACTTTCACCATTTACTTCCAAAACCCATCTCACTTGACACAAATTCAAGATACTTTCAATTGATTCTATCAAAAGCCTTTTCAAGATCAATTTACAGACAATACCTGCCTTGTTTGACCTCAATATAGATTCCACTAGCTCATTAACAATTAGGGTTCCATCAATAATTGTCTCCCTTCAATGTAAGCACATTGAACATGAGAAATCAATTTATCCATGACAAGTTTCAATCTAGAAGCAAGCACTTTAGCAATGATTTTGTATACACTAGTTAATAGGCACATAGGTCTACAATATTTTATGGTTTCAATATGATCTTTCTTAGGCACTAAAGTTATAAAAGTATAATTGTGTTTAGGATTAATGTTACCAGTTGAGCAAAATTTAGCAATTGTGTCCATAATGTCTTTCTTGATGAAACTCCAGCACTTTAGAAAGAACATACTTGGGAAGCCATCTGGACCAGGTGCCTTATCATGTCCAAGATCCTTGATGGCATTTATAACTTCTTCTTCAGTGAAGTTTTCCTCTAAAATATCAGACTCAACTTGATTAATCTTCTCAAACTCAATATCCACCAATGCAGGCCTAATGATCTCCTCTTCTGTAAACAAGTGTTCATAATAACCCACAATATGATCTTTTAACTTGTCTTATCTGAAGTTAACTCCCCATCAGTGTAAATTTGTCTAATTCTGTTAGCTCTTCTCCTAGCTGTAGCATGACTGATAAATAAAGCAGTATTTTTATCACCTTCCTGCAACCATTGTGTGTTGGACTTAATTTTCCATTAGATTTCTTCCATCTTTGTAACTTTTTCAAACTTTGTCTTAAGTTTAATCTTCTCTCTAGCAACATCCTCAAAAAGTATATTGTCTTTTGCAAATTAATCAATATCTTGAATCTCCTATGTTAGAGCATTGCTAGGTCGAACTCACAAGTGTTGCTATCTCAAGCTTGTTATAAAATTTAATTGTCAAAACTATATCTTGATTTTTAGTCCACATGTTTAGTCAGGTATCAGATTAGGATAGAAGTGTGTAGTTGAGAATCGGATACCACTGCATTCTACCGTTTGAAGGCGAAGATCAACAGGAGCTTTGGAGAACTTCAACATCAAAAGGTAAGTGAAGACTGAACCAACTATTTCTCAAAGTTTTCACCTTTATATCTATGAGACATCGTCTCATGACTAAATTAAACAACACATGCATAACATAAATTTCGAGTCAACTTTATCTTAAATATTATTCTCGAAATATGGCTACTTATGCTTAAGAACATTTGTTCATACTTGTAACTTGATGAATTTGGTTTAGAACAATTTATTATTCATGACTTAAATTATGATTCAAGATTTAATCATTTGAAAATAGCCTGGAACATGATATGTGTCATTGATGTTATACGAGAATATTTCGAATTGATTATTAGAGAAATATAGAACTATTGTTAATCTGGATACAGGACAATATGCATACCAGTTCACATATTGGGAGAACTGTTATAAGTCTGGAGCCGTAGTACATATACTGGCGTAGGTATAGTTCGGAAGCGACTTTTTGGTAAGCATACCCAGTATCCATACCACAAAAAGTCTGTAACTCGTGAACCAGGATTAGTACGCATACCCAGTATGCAAACCGCAAAAGATCTGTTGGTTTTAATACCAAAAACGGTACACATACCTTGTATGCAAACCATAAAAGATTCGTGAGTTCCTGACCTCATTTTTGTCTTAAAGGTATTCATACCTGGTACACGTACCATGACTAAGACATCCACGAACACGTATAGTACACGTACTTACCTTGTCGAATATTTTCAGATGCATCAAAATTACTTCTATGAGATGATCGGCATTTGATCAACTCTCTAAAAACACTATCTAAACATTTTTGATCATATGTGTGATTCATGAAAAGTCTTAAAGTGTTATATGAAAGTGGTTAAGTATATATTTCAATTGGATAGTTTCGGCTAACCTACATGAACAGGTCATTATACACAGTTCGGTTACGGCCCATCCTAACCAGAGTACATATTCTGCTATGTTAATCTCAAGTTAAGTTTTTCATCTAACGGTGATTATTGATTGCTTGGTTTGAAAGCTATCTTAGCTTAAACCTAAAGCAACCTTGATCTTGAAAATATCTAAAAGGAAAACCTTAAACAACTGGGATCTTTGAATCCCTGACACTATTCTTGTGTGTCCTAGTTGTAAACTAAAGTCGTCCTCTCCTTCAAACCCTTCTAGGGTTTAACGACTAAAAAGACTTCACCTATGGATTCGTGAAGCCAGGTCCAGCTATCTTTATCTTGATAGTTCGAGTATCCTGATCTTGTTTTGATTGTTGAGTTTCCCAGTTAAATAAGATAGATAGAAATCACAAAGTATCTTCGTCTCAGACTTTGTGATTCCACAAGTTTCGACTTGTGAGGTGAATAATAATCCAGGCTGCTCTTCAGGAGTCATAAGATCGGACTTTGAGGTTTGCTAGACTTTGTCTATTGCAATTGATTTCCTACCTCACCTTCATATTTGATAAGAACGAAAATCATAAGTAGGCTTATCTGTGGGAGGAAGATTGGTTTAAAGTCTTCAATTGAGTTGAAGCAACTCTTATGCTATAAAGGACGTTAGCTAAAGGAATCATTTGCTCGGAGTCCTGCTGGGATTTAAGAGGCGTAAGGAGCGCGACTGTAACTGAATTGCTGTGACAGTTTAATTCCGTCTCAACTACATTCCAATCCGAAGTTATTTGTAGTAGGCTATAGTTTGTAGCGGTTTTTCAGGGTTAGGGTTTCAGTTGTTTTCCTTTAATCTTTTGAAGAATTGCAGTTGTAGTAGGCTAAAAACTGATTCTGCTGGAAATGGTAAATTGGGTGTGCCGCCGAGAAACGAATCTAAACCCTAAACAAATGTACTGCACAGGAGTACTTTTAGATTCGAGAGATCAATCCGTACAATTCTGGCCTAAACCAAGAAATGGTCGTTCCAGTCTTACTTCGGTTACAAAATGAAGGAGAATGGTTGATCTTAGGGAGGGAAGCGAAGAAGGTGTTGAGATCAGAATGATGAACTATGGAGGTGTGGCTGTTTTATGACTTGTATCAGAATGTGGAACTTTCTTGCGGAATGTAAGCTATAAGTTCTTGGTGTTTCTGGATCCTTGTGTTAATAACACTGTCTCTTGTTGAAATAGATTGAAAATCTATTTATACAAGTCATAGACGAACTCCCTGATCTCGTAGAAAGTGGGGGTTGTTAAGTAGTGGGGAAGTGGGGATTGTGTAAAAGTGGTGAAAACCATGTCCATGTCATGAAGGGAAGACCGACCAGCTTTACACCCACTACTCCTTTACCACTATCAACTATCCGCGTTTCCTGACACTTTCTCATAATGGGCGTGTTGTACGCCGCACGTTGTAAACCGCCAGACCAATACCCTAATGAGTATCCCCCAGTTTGTGACATGTTTGATGTCTCGAGTATTTTGTACAAAATACGCAGCAAGTTTCTGAGTGGGTCTTGTTTGCGAGACCTAATTATTTTGACCAATCACGCGCAAGCTAGGAGGCGTGCGGTTATATGTTACAAGTCAAGTTGTGAGACTTGCCGTAAAAAATAGCATGCAATGCTCTTAAGTTAAATAATTAAGTTATTTATGAAATCGATATTAATAAAATATCGTTTGCATTCGATTCAAGTAAAGCATCGCTTTTAAGCAAGCAGCTGAAAATAATCGATGCTCATGAAACATCGTTGTATAAAGCTTGTTTAAATTAGTCGCGGAGCTTAATATCTTAAAAGGAACATGACCGCACATCTTCAGGAAGCTGTCGGGAGCTATCCATGTATAATAAAGGTGAGTCGGTCGATCCCTATAGGAGAGTGATGCCTGGTAGCCATTTCGACACCCCATTGGTTAGCCTAAATTATATCTAGACCAATTAAATTGGCTAGCCAAATTGGTTGGCTGAGATCATTTGCGGCAGTTATTGGCTGCCGTTGAATTCATTTAAGACCCATATAGGCAGCGAGGGCTATCCATCTTTGCGTAGCTTCCAGGAACTATTCAAACAGGTTGCGGATGGGCCGATTGGTTCCCATATGAGGGGGCGTCCGGTGATTACAATAGTACCTCATTGGCTGCCTAAAATTGGATCTGGGTCGTTCGACTTGGCTAGCCAAGTTGGACGGCCGAGATCGTTTTGCGACAGTAACGTGCTGCCGCTAACATAAATTTATTAGGGTTTTGTAAGCCGCGCAACCAACCTACTTTGAACAATCGGTTTGAGCCTTTGCCTGCGAGCTGGGAAGGCTCCGATTGGCTGAAGATTGAGTGGGCCCGCCGGTGTGTGTCACGGAGCTTGTCCGGGCATGTCAGGAGGCGGCTAGGCTTGATAAATTGGTCGGCAAAGTCGTGCGGCCGTGATCGTTTTAAGACTGACCTAGGCAGCCTATATTCGATTTCTTAAGGAATTAAGTGTGTCGACCAGCCAACTTCCACCTTTAATTAAAAGTGCGGGCTGCGCATTTAGAGCAATTTGATTGGTCGCTGGAAAAGAGGGGCCGACAGGCAGTAATATATATGGGGCGTGGCCGGTCATCCATGGGCGGCGCCAATTAGGGCAAACCGGTCGGCCAAGCGGCGTGGCCGCGCCCCTTTTTGCTGCTGCTTTTATTTGCCGCAATTTCTCTTTATTTCTTGTTTCCAACTTTTAATAGGATTTTGCTCCTACTAGCTCCATGATAGATTAATTTCTTAGTTTGCCTAGGTTTGATCTCGGCCAATAGGGATCGAGATATTGCGCAGGCCGCAAAAAAACTAATTTTTGTAAATTGATAAAATTAGGTTAGAAAATTGAATTTCGTGAGCTGACACAAAATTAATCAATTTTGGTGAATTTTGTATGTTTGATACAAAATCACTAATTTTATTCAGAGGGAAGCGCAACTTTCGTGCTTCTGATCGAGTAATTTCATGCATATCTTAATCCTTACACTTCGGGAAACTCATGTTGCTCAGCTGCGAACGAACATTAGTTGTCATATCATGTCAATATTAAGAGTTCAACTGGGGAACATAACATAGGAAAATGCTCGGCAGGCCACACATTAGTGAATAATGCAGGCGGGAGATTAATAAAATTTACAGAATATTTGGGATTGTTGCTACATGCACCAATATTTTTCAAAATAAATTTCATAAGTATTAGGCTACATAATTCATGTGTAAACAAAGAGGTATAAACATTCATCAGTTTCTTGGCGGCTCTACTTCTTTGCAGAAAGCAGGCATACAAAATACAGGGTTTTATGATTTTATCCCTGAACTAAAAACCACCATCAACATTAAGTCCCCTGCTTAGCACGTAACTGTGACATTGTTGCGGGGTAAGCACTAGATGGTGACAGTCAAGAATTAAAATGATCAAGTCGAAGTGAATAAACATTACCAGGGACGTGACAGTTGCCTTGAATTCGAAACAGTGAGTCGGCCGCCAGATAACGATTGTCTCTTTCGGGTATGCTGATGTTGATCTAGTCACACCAACGATCATGTCCGACCAGGATTTTGAGCTAGGATGGCTAAGAGCATTCTTCCTTTGACTATCTGACAGTCTTCTCCCGGCTTTGATTAGGTTTTCAACAAGAAACACGACTTGGTTGGCATTGAATCCTCGTCTATCGGATAAGTCATGTTGCGGTTGATCATCATTCGCTTCCTCCTAAGGTTTCTGCAGCGCATATACATATGCAGGTGGGAGTAGATCATTCTTCTCGATTTATAGCAAAGACCCTCCAGTTGAACCTATATTCTTTCATCATGTCAGGCGAGAATGGATCATCTTCAGCCCAGTCAGACTCTTCTACCAAACGCAGGTGGCTTGTATCCAGAATATGGCTTTAATTGTCTCTTGATTTCGAAGTGGTAACTCCCCATTTTTTCTGAACACTAACTTCGTTCTTTCAAAGTGGACGAATCTTTGGGTCTCGTGATAATTCCCCTGTCAGGATCATCCGAGTCAAGAAGATCATACTGGTATACTTTTTACTGGTGAATGTGTATTCGTTTGTCATGGCCGGTAGATAATAATTAAATATTTTTTTGTAGAGGTACCCTGCTGGAACATGCGTAACAGTGGTTGATGATGATAATCTTGCCACTCCTCTTCCTTCAAGCTCGAACACGCCTACTGCTGCAGATCTGGAAGATGCTGATTTGGGTATCTCCTCCTATGAGTACCCCAATGCAGGCTTTCCGTTTGACATTCATATGAAGTGTTTGTCTTCTAGTTATCGGACTGTTGGTGAGTTCCTAGTACGGAAGGAGTTTGTGCCTTTGTACACAAAAATATGGAGAAGGTACGGCCACATTGCCACCAGGAACGTGGTGCGGCATTGTTCGTCTGCTTTGGTTACTACAGTGAACTACCTTTTACCCATGGTCGCAGAGATGGATGGTACATCCATTCGTGATGTTGCTGAATCAACTGTTGAAAAGTGGGAAAACATGGTATCTACCTGCAAATCCATGAAGTTCAACGTGAGCTGGCTACGGCAGCGCCTTGACATTATCAAATTTGATCGAGCTGGTATCGTTGCCAATGTCTTTCCTGCTGCAAAAGCTATCTTGGAGGAGAAAAAGGAATTGGCTACAAAATATGAGAAGGTGGAGCAGGCAATCCAAAACTTGAAGAGTAGGACAGAAAGGTATCAGGATAGGTTGAAAATGATGCTTTCAAGGGACTATAACCTGCTATATGGCCTTCTCTGAGTCATACTATTATTTTTTATTTTTTTGAATAAGTAGGTATGAGAACGTTTGATTGTTCTCTTTTGTTTTGGGTTTTGAACATTGTTTTGGAAAATGAATTGCATTGGGTTTTGGTAAGCAAATGAAGTTTACATTAATATGTCTTAACTAATGGGAAACTTTGATAACTTAGATATGAGATAAATGAGAAATGCCTGATTGACCGTGTCATGAGACTGCGAGGGATGGAATAATGATTAAGCGTAGTATGCCTTAAGCCATTTTCCATTGATGACTGCCTCTAATTTTCCTCCATCGTCCTTGACAATCTTGTAGTGCCCGCTGTTATAAGCTTTGGTGATCACATAGGGACCTTCCCATTTTGGGGAAAACTTTGGTGTGGACATGTCTTGCTGAATATGCTTGGCTGTCTTTAGTACCAGATCTCCTATTTGAAAAACTCGAAGTTTTACAACTTTGTCGTATGCTCTGGAGATCCTCCTCCTGTACGTCTGAGCATGCTCTTCCGCCTTAATTCTCCAGGAATCCAGAGTGTCTAATTCCGCTATTCTGGAGCTCGATGCTTCGGTCTCATTCCATTGTACTCCACTTGCTGCTGCAATCCTAGCCGACGGGATTTTGATCCCTGCTAGGAGAATTGCGTCAGCGCCATAGACAAGTGAATAAGGAGAAACTCCAGTAGAGCTCCTAGGTGCCGCCCGATATGCCCACAGCGCCATAGGCAATTGTTCGTGCCACATCCTGGAATTATCATGCACTGTTCGACTGAGAATTCGAATTAAAGTCTTGTTGGTGCTTTCGGCTTGCTCATTCCCCTGAGGGTAGTAAGGAGTAGAGAAGACTTGCCTAACTCCATATTCTTCAAGCAGCTCTCGTACTTGCTTGTTGGCAAAGGGAATACCATTATCAGTAATGATGTGCTTAGGTACGCCAAACCGACAAATGATGTACTCCTTAATGAATATCGCAATAGTCGCTCCGGTGCCTCCTCGGAGAGTAATAGCTTCAACCCATTTGGTAAAGTACTCCGTGGAGGTTATGATATACTCGTGATGCTTTGATGATGGTGGATTGATTTTTCTGATAATATCAAGTCCCCAGCTGTAGAAAGGTTATGGACTACTTACTGAATGAATGGGAGTACAAGGTGTGCGGATGAGATTCTTGTGAGTTTGACATTAATGGCATTTCTGAACAAATGCTGCTGCATCATCCTCCATAGTTGGCCAGTAATACCTTTCATGCACCTGGAGAAACAACTTCTTCTTCCCCTGGTGTTCACCTTCATGTGTCTCTTTCAACATAGTCGGGATTTCAGACTTTGCCAAACATCGTAACAGGTCCCCTCCAAAGCTCTTGTGGTATAGGATTCCCTATAAGTCTTTTTGTTTCAACCTATAAGTCTTCTTACCAAGTGTGATCGTCTATGGAAAAAGTCGAGACAATACAACAACTTCGGTATTCACACTTTGTGTGATTGTCTATGGATACGAGATCGAGACAATACGACTACCAAAGTGTGATACTTGATAATAGGTTCAACGTTAACCAACTCTATAGGATCACTATCAAGTATATTGGAGTTAACGTAAAGTGCAATTTACTTTAAATTATATAAACAAATATAATTGCGGAAAACAAAAGTAAATCACACAGCAATATTTTGCTAATGAGAAAAAACTGCAAATGCAGAAAAACCCCGGGACCTAGTCCAGAATTGAATACTCTCAGAATTAAGCCGTTATAAAAAAATCTACACCAACTTCGTATAGTTGAGACCAAGCAACTACCCCTAGTTCACTTAGTTTCCTCAGTATCCCTACGCTTCCGACTTCGGTGAGTCACGCACTGGTATAATTTCTTAGGATCGTATTCTAAACAGCAAAGGAACAACGAATCTGTTTGGTAACAACTATATTGATTCTTTCAAGATAAAGATATCTCAAGTTATACGCCAAGGCTCTTCCGTTTAATCTAATAAACTCCTTTACCTGGTTAGATCAATCTATCCAATAAATACCAAAGTAGTAGTTAATTTTAGATTCGCAATCAATCAGTACAGATCTTAAAGAAAAACTATAAAGTTATGCCGATCTCACGAAACTAATCAATCGAATAAATTCGATTCTAGTTGGATCCCAGCCGATCAAGGTTTGTGCACACACAAAGATACGAAAACCAATAAAAATTCTTCTTCGTCTTCAAATCTTCTTTAATCTTCAATAATAACCTGCACAACACCACTTGAATGTCTTGTGATCAATCACACATAGAACGGAGTCTGTTAATAATGGATTATCATAAGATGTCTTTAGATCTACCAACAGTTCTAAAGATCTCGTCGATACTTCGATCTAGTTTGAGTGAATCTTATATCAGAAGAGAAGATTCTCCAGAATAACGAAACTAGGTGCAATCAAAGTTTCAACAACTGTTAGTCAATCAAATCAATCGAAAACTAATAACACTGCAATTATGTAGTTTCCCACTAATGGTACTCGTAGATCTTCTTGATCCCACATAAGTCTTTAAACAAGCGGTCGTAAGAGATTTCACCTAATTAGGATACTTTCCTCTCCGAATAGACAGCTTCACCAGAAACAACAAGAAATGAAGTTTGTCTGGCTCTTAGGATAGTTTGCAAGAAATGTAAACTTAGGTATTTATAGACCAATGATGTTTGGACATCAAGGAATTTCCAAAACCGAAAATATTCTCAAGATATGCGATGAATGGCAAAATTCGGTTTTCCTAATTCCAATAAATGCTTGTCCAATATTTCCGCAATCTCTCAGTAGAAAATCTCCAATTAGTAAATGCACATTACTATTTTTATTCTCTAGAGATAAACATTTAATTGCTGGTAATTAAAGCATATAAAACAAAAAACCTTAATTAAAAGATTCTTAATTTATTTCGGCATAAGATCTCCTTGAGTACTAAGGAATATCTTTGAACAATAAATGATAAGAGTTATTGTATGTGTTCAAAGTATGTTGACATCTCTTCACTGTAAATCCTTATTCATATTTACATGGATTTACATTATTGGAATCGGTTATTCCACACTTCCAAACAAGTTTAGAATTGGTTGAACTGTATTCCAAGATAACTATGTGATTGATCAAATATCAAATCACTCACATACATGGGTTCAATCGGTTATACCAATCACTAGGATCGGTTATACCTTAATATGGAAATACTTATGATCGTTTACACAAGTTACCAGGACCGGTTACATCAGTTACCAGGATCGGTTCCATATTCCCATGGTATTGCTTGTGATCGGTCACACCAGTTACCAGGACCGGTTACCAATTACAAGGATCGATTGCATAACACTTGTAATTGGTCACACCAATTACTAGGATCGGTCACACCAATTACAAAGATCGATCATACCATCACATGGTGATTACTTAGGATCGGTTACACCAATTAATAAAAATCAGTCATACCAAATCATAAGTCAGGCATTGTGATTAGTTATACCAAGATACATAACCAAGGTTAAGATCGGTTCTACCATCTCACACATATTGGTCATCCAAAGATTTCCAATGAATAACCGACCCAATAAGCCTAATGATTTCCCTTTCAATTCACGAAGCAAGTTCATGAATGTACTTCATTTAAACAAATGTAAGACATTGTTTCCTAGGATGAAATCTTCACCATAACCCATTCATTCACATAATCATAACAGTATATACAAGATTATGTCGATGTCACGAAGTTCAAAAGATAAGCATTATACTTCCTAGTCTAATTCCCTAATACTATGATCATACAAATATGACCATGTCACATTACTAGAGTATTATACAATATGTATGATATATTGATAAGTGCATAATTCATATGATTTTAGTGTCCATTCCATACTTGTTTTAGTTATTATTCTTGCATATTTTCGTATTATTACTCTTGTTTTCTCTTATTTTCCTCTATTAGGTGAATCATCCAAAAAGGAGCTACAAAGTGCTGAAAATATCCAGGAAGAGAAGTATTCCAAGTATCCAAGTGCCCAAGTCCAAGAGAAGTGGAAGAAGTGCGACGAAAAGGAGCAACACTCAAAAAATCAAGAGAAGGGCCAAAGACCGATCTTAACTCATTCAAATTAAATATTTCTCATCACCATCTTGAATATAATTTAAATATAAAAATAATGCAAAAATAATGAGGTCATTCCGAGTTCGGACGAAGAAGTTTTGGCCAAAACAAGCTTTTTATCGAATACCGAAGACAGTAAAGTATGCAAACGGGTACGCATACTTAATTCCAAAAATTTCTGCTGGAATTTGTAGTACGCATACCGGTACGCATACTTAACAAGTATGCAAACGGGTATGCATATTTGGAAGGCCTAAGGTCATGTTTGGGGTCGTTACTTCGTATTTTCGGGTCGGGTTCTTGAACCGAACTAAATACTTGAAGGCCAAGCAATGTAAACCTATAAAAGAAGGTATTAGGTCATGAATGAAACACCATCAAAGGATCACGAAATTGTAAGTCTTGGAGAGGAGAAACATCACACGGATCGAAAGCTAGGGTTTCGGAGCGGTTCTTCAATCGTAACGATATCTCTACACTTTTCTTATATGCATAACATGGATGTTTCTACATCCATGAGTAGCTAAACACCTATTGATTGAGGATGAATTCTAAGTTGTAAACAAGATTTGAGTTATTATATTAATCTACTTTGAAGTTATTCATATGATTATCGTTTGTTTATACTATAATGAATATTTATAATTGATTGATAGATTGTTTAGGTGGCTAACTAAATTGATTTGTTGATTCAATCTATTGCTAGTATTGAGTTAGGAGATAAGTAATCGTCGAATAACTTATACACAAGTGGAGAACGCAAAACCTTGCAGAGGGATTCTGTGGAGCGATTGTGTGTATAAACAACACTAAAAAGTGGACCTTGATCTAAGAGTCTTAACTAGTAGGATCAACCTATAAATTCACAAAAGATAAAGCATTCGACCAAATTACACCTTGAGTGATCTACTACTAGGTGGTTTAGACGAATAGAATCTGGTAGGCGAGAAATTCCGTATCCAGTGATATAAGGAATTTAGGGGATAACACTGATCTAGTTGTTATTCCACGGTTGGTGATAATCTATGATTAACGACGAGTATGCAACTATAATAACTCATTGACGATTTATTAACGAAGAAGGATTCCTCAATCATATCTCTCTCTATTGATTACAATACAACTTTATTTGCTTTGATTATTTACTTTGTTCACAATCTAAAACAAAACCCCCCCTTTGTGACACTTCGACAACTAAAACTCACTGCTCTTCGTGGGAACGATCCTTACTTCCATTATATTACCAGTTAATTGTGTGGAAATAAGATTATTAATTTGATTGTACTTACGACAGACATCATATATACATCTTCGCAGTTATGTTTTCAATATAGCACGACTTGAAAGATACATTAGGAAATAATTCAGGTTAATATTACTAACCTCAAGTGGAAGGATGATGTCGTCGTTGTAGTTCGTTACTTCTTTACATTATTCCGGTCTTCGGAGTAATACTTGTATGTCTCAACATTCCTAGAATTTCTAGTCTAACCTAAACGAAGTTGACTCTAGTACACAATCAAGCGACTTTAGATGAGTTTTGACAGACTAAAATATGACAACCAAATTCGACATACCAACGCTTGGTGAGTTCAACCAAGCTATGCTCTAACAATCTCCCCCTTTGTCAATTTTAGTGACAAAACACTTATTACATATGGATAAACAAATTACAAAAGAATTCATTATGCATACGCTTGATTCCAATCAATAAATTCAATCAATAAATGCCGCTGTTGACATTTGAATAACAAAAGCTTTTACCCCCCCTAAAGGTAAGCTAGGTAAATATTCAATCCGAACATCTTTCTTATTCCTCTTTTTGTAGTCATAAATACTACAACAACAATATGATATGTTTCTCCCCCTTAGTCAATGCTTTACTCTTTCGTTAGATATAACGTTTAAGCACAATTGTCCTTTCCTTAGTGATTGCAAGTCACTTGTTTACTCCATATATTTCTCCCCCTTTTTGTCACAAAATGACAAAGGTTCGAGCAAATAAAGGACAAACCGAAAGGATCTTACAAATCTAAAAGACTTGTAAACAACCTATAAGAGTTAAGTACGAAGGTTTCACATACCACTTTAGATAACCAATATTAAAACCGAAACTACAAGTAATTTAGTTTTAATATGTTATCAAGGAAACAATTGCACGAAGCAATTTTCCCTAATAGTTGTTTTTGGGTAAAAACTGATTCAGCTGTTTTTGGTAAATTTGGGTGTGTTGATGAGAAACGAATTCAAACCCTAAACAAATGCACTGCATGGGAGTACTTTTAGATTCGAGAGATCAATCTGTATGACTCTGGCCTAAACCAAGAAATGGCCGTTCCAGATTCAATTCGGTCACAAAGTGAAGGAGAAGGGTTGATCTTAGAGAGGGAAGCGAAGAAGGTGTTGAGATCAAAATGTTGAATTACGAAGGTGTATCTGTTTTATGACTTGTATCAGAATATGGAACTGGCTTGCAGAATGTAAGCTATCAGTTCTGGATGTTTTCTAGATACTTGTGTTGATAACACTTGTCCTTTTTCAAAAATAGGTTGAAAAACCTATTTATACAAGTCATTAAGCGCACCCTGATCTCGTAGGAAGTGGAGGTACTTAAGCAGTGGAGAAGTGGGGTTGTGTAAAAAGTGGTGATCACCACGTTTCCATTACGAGGGAAAACTGGTCACACTTTCACCCACTACTCTCATTGTTGTTAACCGTCCGTCCTTTCCTGACACTTTCTCGTAATGGGCGCGTTGCACGCCGCACGCTGTAAACCGCCAGACCACTACCCCAGTGAGCATCCCCCAGTTTGTGACATGTTTGATGTCTCGAGTGAATGGGTCAAGTGGTGAGACTCGCCGCTAAAAGCAGCACATAGTGCTTTTAGGTCAAATTATTTGTGAAATCAATAAAACATCGCTTATAATCGATGTATATAAAGCATCGCTTTTAAACAAGCAGCTGGAAATAATCGATGTGCAGGAAAACATCATTGTTTTAGAGCTCGTTCAAATTAGTCGCGAATCAAACGTCTTAAAAAAGGTAGCATGACCGGCTACCTTTGGGTGATCGTTTGAGAACCCTATGGGTGAGCTACCACTTGGTCGATCGCTCCCCGTGGAGGAGGGGTGGCCGGTGATCACAATGCTACCCTGTTGGCCTCCTGAAAACAAATCTACACCATCCGACTAGGCTAGCGAAGTTGGATGGACGAGATGATTTGCGGCAATTGCATATTGCCGTTGATGTAATTTAGGGTTTAGGAGCCGTGCGGCCAACCCTCTTTTGGGCAATCGATTCACGGCACTGGACATTAGTTTGAACATGCCGATCGGTTAGGTGCAAAGGCAGGCTTCCGGTGATCATGTTGATGCCTTCCGGGCCGCCTGAAATTGGATCTAAGCCATTCAATTTGGCCGACGAAGATGGACGACTGTGATCAATTTGCGACAGCAGTACGTTGCCGCAACACAAACTAGGGCTTCCAAAACAGCGCGTTCACCCTACTTTGGGGCAAAAGGCTTGGTGCCTTCTTGACTCGCCGTGGGTATGTCGATCGACCATAGATAGAGTTGGGTCGCCGGTGAACACATTAGCACTTCTTTAATTATTCGAAGGAAGATCTAAGCCGTCCAACTAGGCTAGCTAAGTTGGGAGGTTGTGATGTTTTTTGAGACCGTTTTTGCCGGTCTTAGCTCGTTTGAGCTCATTTTTCAACAGCGCGATCACCCATGTTCTGGCTAACGTTTGAGGGTGTTGCGGTTGAACTAAATGGATTCTGACCAGCTGGGATGTTAGTGAGCCCGCCGGTGGTCATCATGATGATCGCCTAGTTCCGCTAGGAGTAGGCTAGACTTGTTGAGTTGCGTGGCCAAATCGTGTGGCCGTGATCGTTTTTTAAGACTGACATGGACAGTCTAGATTTTCCATAAGGAATTTAAACGCGTCAATCGAGCTAACTTTTAATTAAAAGTGTGTCGACACGCCGATCTCTTTGTCAGAGAGTGGTGTAGCTTACGTGAGTGTTTTTCATGCAGGTCTCAATACTGACACTTCGGGAGATTCATGCTACTCCGCTGCGAGTGAACATTAATCGTCATGTCATGCCAATATTGAGAGTTCGGCTGGGAACATAGCATAGGAAAATACCAGGCAAGTCAATGCATTAGTGAATAATGCCGGTGGGGAATAAAATTCACAGAATATTTGGGATCGTTGCTGTATGCACCATTCTGAGTGAATTTATATATATATATATATATATATATATATATATATATATATATATATCCAAATATATTGAATTTCTCAATACATCCGTGAGCGAAGAGGTTTTTGCACTCATCACTTTCAAATGGCTTTTGTTCCTTTGCAGGATGACAGCGCATTAAAAACAGAGTTTCACAATTTTGACCCTGAACCAAAAACCACCATCAACAATAGTTTAACAAATCGACTAAGAAACTTAATTTCCTTGTTAAACCGATTGTGTATGTGCAATTGCTTATTTAGATAAGACCAAAATAAAGATCAGAATTAACTTTATTTCTCTCGTGAGGCTCTAATTATTCAGACAATAACTTAGACGTTTATCTTTAGACAAGATAAACACTAGGTTATTTAACTGGTTTCTTGTCAAGGAATTCGATTGGACTTGAATAACCGAATCTTCCAATTTGATAAGTCTAACTAAGATCAGAATTAACTTAGTTTCTCTTATCCGGAATTGATTTGGACTAAACAAATGATCCCGTATTTTGTTAAGACATAAACAAAACATACAAACCAAAATAAATTGACTTGCACAATTATTTTCTTAATCGTAAGCAATTGAAACAAACATAGGCATTATAGCACCATAATTGCACCGAATTTCGTTAAGCAAAAACACTTCATACTCAACATTAAAGAAGATACCAAACAATAAGCCAAATAAATTGACACAGTTTTTCTAAACCGGAAACAATTGAATCGCACACACACACATCCATACACAATAATGGAATATATCAATTGTACCAAAATTTTGTTAAGCAAAAGTAAAATATATGCAATATAAACATGCTTTTCTTAAACAGGAAAACGATTAACTAACAAATTCGTTACCTCAAATTCCTCAGCCTCTTCTCCCCAGAAAGATATATCATTTAGCACAAGTTCAAATAAGAACTCTCCCCAGTGTGGTGTCATCCTCTCGCAAGAACAAAAGAACAACAACAACCTTTACCAGAGAAAGGTTGAATCGGTTTTAACTAATGCGTGCCAATAGCAAAAGTTGAAAACCCGAAACACATATGTTATGCTAAACACAACTCATGTAAACATAAATTGATTCAACATATTGTGACTTTTCACATATGAGTTTCAATCGGAACACCTTACGATCCTTTGATAAAGCCTACCAATATGGGCTAGAACTTAATCCCTTTAAATCAAAAATCCACACAAGCCATAAGGGTCACATCATATGAGATTGAATATTAAGGTTAATGAAAACCGAAATCAGACATCCCATAAACGATACACATAGCAAAAATATAAACATTCATTCACAGCTATGTAATCGGAAACTATCACAAGAAAAATTATAAAATAATAATTTTATTCATAAATAATGATAGTTTTATTCAAAATAGACCTTATACAATAATTGAAGTAAATAAAAACATTGATGTATATTTTTCTGGATCAAGTATTACAGCATATAACTTAATCCCTAGTGGTGCTCTGATTATTCACTGAGGTTTCTTCAGTGTTCAAACTCTTGAAGCATGTCTCGAGAGACTTGTCAGCAACCACCTCTTGTTTTTTTAGCTTTTCAACTTGTTTTTCATGTCTGCAAGATCAACTTTTGTTTCATCAATCCTATCCTTCAGCCAATCTTGATTTCGAACCATTATTATGAGATTGGTTCTTAGTTCTTCAAAACCATGGATATAGTTAACCATACTATCAGAAGGTATCCACTTGGTTTTGGTTGGATCTTGAAGGTTGTAAGCTAACAGATATGACTCATCTTGATATCCGGTAGAACTATCAGATTCATAATCAGACATGATTTTTGATATGATCTTCTTCTTCCTTTCTGTATTGATTCCTTGACAATCCTTAACTCTTTGAGCTTCCTCCTTATTTACCTTTGTAATACTGCGAGTTATTGGAGGCATGCTCGAGGATTTAAATAAGAATTAATCAGGGTTTCACAATACAAGCAAGGGAAAGTTTCTCTTAAGAAGAGACAACTTTCGGACCGAAAATACAAAGGAATTTCAAAAAATATATTTTGTTTCCTGTGTCCGAAATTCTCAAGCTGGAAGGTGTTAGAGCATAGCTCGGTTGAACCCACCAAGCGCTGGTATGTAAAGTTTGGTTGTCATATTTTAGTGAACCAAAACTCATTTAAAGAGTCGCTTGATTATTTACTAGAGTCAACTTCGTATATGTTAGCTAGAAAGTTATTAGGATATGAGACATACAAGTATTACTCAAAGACTTGAAGAATGTGAAGAAGTAAATAGCTACAACGACGACATCATCCTTCCTCTTGAGATTAGTAATATTTTGACTTGAACTGTTTCATTCCTAACGTATCTTTCAAGTCGTGCTATATTGAAAACATAACTGCGAAGCTGTGAATGATTATACTCTAGTTAGACGTAGTATTAAGGAATTATAATACGAAGTATAACGCCTATCTTTTGAACTTCGTATATAAGACATCGACATAATCGTATGAATGCTATTGTGATTATGTATGGGTATGGGTGAAGATTTCGTCCTAGGAAACAATGTTTTACATTCGTTTAAAGGAAGTACAATTCATAAACTTGTTTTGTGAATCGAAAGGGAAATCGCTAGCCTTATTGGTATTGTTATTCATTGCAAATCTTTGGATTACCAATATGTGTGTTTAGTATAACCGCTCATAACTAGTTTATGTATCTTGGTAAAACTATTCACAATTCCTGACTTATGTATCAGTATGACTTTTATTAGTGAAACCAATCATAAGTAATTACCTGAGATGGTATGATCGATATTTGTAATTGGTGTCATTCCTAGTCATTAGATAACCGATCCTAGAACTTGGTGGGACTAATCACAAGATGTGTAATCGATCCTTGTAGTAGGTTAACAAGTTTTAATAATTGGTGTAACCGATTCTATTACTTGTGCAACCGATCACAAGTAAGTACCATAAATAGTGGTAACCGATCCTAGTACTTAGTTAACAAAGTTTTGGAAACTATTGTGACCGATCCTAGTAGCCACTTGGAGGTAGAACCGAACTTTGTTTGGTAGAACCGTTAAACCCATGAATGGTGATTGAATGTTTTTGATCAATCACATAGTTCTTGGAAATAAGATGAACCAATTCTAAATTCGTTTGGAAGTGTGGCAAATCGGTTCCAAGACTGTAAATATGAAAAAGGATTTACAAAGTAAAGATGTCGACATACTTTGAACATGTGCAGTAACTCTTATCTATTATTGTTCAAAGATATTCCTTAATAACTAAAGGAGAATCCCGGATTGAAATAAATTGAGAATCTTTTAATTAAGGTTTTTAGTTTTATATGCTTTTAAATTCCAGCAATTAAATGCATATCTTTAGAAAATAAAAATTGGTAATGTGCATTTACTAATTTGAGATTTTCAACTGAGATTTCGGTCAATATTTGGACATAGCATTTCCAGGAATTATTAAAACCGATTTGGGTGTTTATTGCATATCTTTGAGAATATTCGGTTTTGGAAATTCCTTGGTGTCCAAACTTCCTTGGTCTATAAATATTGAAGTTTGCATTTCGAGCAAACTAATCCTTAGAGCCAGCAAAACTACCTAGTTGTGTTGTTACTGGTGGAGCCGTCTATTCAGAGAGGAAAGTAACCTAATTAGGCGTTTCTTACAACCGCTCGTTTTAAAGACTTCTTTGGGATTGAGAAGCTCTAAGAGTACCGTTGGTGGGAAACTAGATAATTTCAGTTTATTATTAGTTTTCGATTGATCTGATTGACTAACGGTTGTTGAACTTTGATTGCACCTAGTTTGTTTATGCTTGAGAATCTTCTCTTCTGATATAATATTCACTCAAACTAAATCGAAATATCGACGGGGATCTTTAGACTGTCTGTAGATCTTAAGACGTCTTGTGATAATCCATCGTTAACAGACTCCGTTCTGTGTGTGATTGATCACAAGAGATTCAAGATTGTTTGTGTGCAGGTGTTTATTGAAGATCTAAGAAGATTTGAAGACAAAGAAGATTTCTTATTTGAGTTCATAATTTTTGGTGTGCACAAAACTTGATCGGCTGGGGATCCAACTATAATCGGTTTATATTTGGATAGACTGGATTGATTAGTTGTGTAGATCAGCATCAATACATTTCTTTGTGATTAATAATGTTGATTGCATAGTCTAGTCAATCACTTTGGTAGTTGTTGAATAGATTGATCTAAGAACCTGACAAAGGAGTTTATTGGGATAAACGGAAAAGCCTTTTGTCAAACTCATTCACGTTGTTTGAAAAGAGTTGTTACCGAACATATTTTTTGTTCCTTTACTGTTTGAATACGAACCAAAGGAATTGTTTCAAGTGCATGACTTATTACAAGTTGGAGGCGCAGTGATACTGAGGGAACTAGGTGAAATATAGGTTTAGTTGCTTGGTCTCAACTATATGAAGTTGGTTTAGATTTTGTATAACGGCTTAATTCTGAGAGTATTCAATTCTGGACAAGGTCCCGGGGTTTTTCTGCATTTGCGGTTTCCTCGTTAACAAAATCTTTCTGTGTCTTTTACTTTTCTATTTCCGCAATTATAATTGTTTTTATTATAATTAGAAGTAAAATACACAAACGTTAATTCCTAATTACTTGATAGCAATCCTATAGTGTTTGGTTAAGTCCGAACCTATTATCAAGTAATCATACTTCGTTGTTGTATTGTCTCAATCTCGTATCCATAGACGATCACACGAAGTGTGAACCGATTCGTTGTATTGTCTCGACTCAGTCCATAGACAATCAGTTTCGGAGAAAGGACTTATAGGTTGAAAAGTTTTAGATTGAGGTATATTTTGGTACCTCGTCTTTTCAATTGCTATCAGAGCAGGCAAACACGAAAAAGATCTAACAATCTATGTTTGGTGCGATCCAACCTATAAGACACGAGTCAAAGTAGAGTTAAGCGAGAGCGAAAACTAAAGAAAGACTCAGTTAACGTATCGCAAGAGGTTATTGAACCACCCTCAAAATCTTTGTGTAAGCAATTGCTTACTTACAAAAATGTAATTGAGAAAAATCGGGATGATTTTAAAGCAATTACTATTGAATGTGAAAGGATGTATAAAAATCACAAAAAGTTTAGGGAAGATACTTCTCAACAAATACAGGGTCTTGAAGAAAAAGCAAACGCTAGTCTATCTCAAGCAGAATTGTTAAAAAGGGAACGTGATGCTGCTCTTTAAAAAATTCATTTGTTGGAAGAAAAACTTGCTAAATCTGATGCAAGGATTAACTTTCAACAAAAGAGTTTTGAAGAGAAAGAAGGTGTATATCTCTCACGAGAAAAACACCTTGAGGCTGATCTAGCTAGTGCTCTTGATAAAATCAAGACGTTGGAAGAAGAAAATTTGGACCTTAAAAAGTTCAATGTTAGCTCAAACAATCTAACCTCAATGTTAGAAGCAAGTAGAAATCATCGTGATACACGAGGATTGGGCTATAAGTGAATAGATGCTTCAAATATTAGCAAAGAGGTAAAATTTGTTAAAGCTACAAATTCTTCTAAACCAAAGGTTTCCACTGGTGTAAAAGATGCTCGTATTCCTTGTAAAGAAGTAAAATCAGTCAATCCTAAGAATCATGTTCAACCATACTCTTCAAGTAAGACAATCAAAGAGAGCACTTCTGCTAATGTAAAGACGAAGAAGATTTCTTATTTAGTTCTCATATCTTTATGTGTGCACAAACCTTGATCGGCTGGGATCCAACTAGAATCAGATTTATTCGATTGATTAGTTACATGAGATCGGCATTCTCAATATATCTCTTTGAGATTTATTTTGATTGAGTGCGAATCTAAACTTAACTACTTTTGTAGTTATTGGATAGACTGATCTAACCAGGCAAAGGAGTTTATTAGATTAAATAGAAGAGCCTTTGCATATGACTTGAGATATCTTTATCTTGAAAGAAACAATATAGTTGTTACCAAACAGATTTGTTGTTCCTTTACTGTTTGGAATACGATCCAAAGGAATTGTACTAGTGCGTGACCTTCGAAGTCGGAAGCGCAAGGATACTGAGGAAACTAAGTGAACTAGGGGTAGTTGCTTGGTCTCAACTATACTAAGTTGGTGTAGATTTTGTATAGCGGCTTAATTCTGAGAGTATTCAATTCTGGAATAGGTCCCGAGGTTTTTATGCACTTGCAGTTTTCCTCGTTAACAAAATTTTGTTGTGTCTTTTACTTTTCTATTTCCACAATTATAATTGTTTATTATAATTAAAAGTAAAATACACAAACGTTAACTCCGAAATACTTGATAGTGATCCTATAGAGTTTGGTTAAGTCCGAACCTATTATCAAGTATCACACTTTGGTAGTCGTATTGTCTCGATCTCGTATCCATAGACAATCACACAAAGTGTGAATACCGATTTGTTGTATTGTCTCGACTCTGTCCATAGACGATCACTTTTGGTAAGAGGACTTATAGGTTGAAAACAAAAAGATTATGGTGTATTTGGGTACCCTCGTCTTTTCACATAGTGTATGTTCTTCTATGTGATTTCAAGACATATTTCTCACATGCTTACATAGACTCCTAACAAGAGTTTCATCTAAACAGAAAAAGTGTTTCCTTGAATCTCAAGTTATCCTAGCTTTAATTCTAAGAAACCCTCAATCTTGAAAATTTATAAATAAAGAGACTTAAACAACCAGGAAATCCAATCCCTGATATTTATGTGTCCTAGTTGTTTGCTAGAGTCTTCTTTTATGAACCTAGGTTTCCTCTTTGAAACATAATCAGGTTTACGACTAAAATACTTCACTTAGGGATTCGTGAAGCCAGTTCCGACTATCCTTACCTTGATAGTTCGTTTATCCTGATTTTGTTTATTTTGTTATTGAGGTTTTAGTAGTCTCTTTCAGGAACGAGATAAATAGAAATCGCAAAGTTCTCTTCATCTCAGACTTTGTGATTCCTTAAGACAGATATCTGATAAACTATAGTTTTATGATTGTTCTTGAGAAGTGGTTAATAATCCATGATATCCATCTAACTGACTAAAAGTATTCCAGATTTGTGAGATTTTCTAGCATTGTCCATTTCAAACAGATATTCAAGTGTTGATCTATTTGATCCAAAGGGAAATCAAATAGGCTTAATTGTTTAAAGCAGATTGGTATCAAAAATTTTAACTGAATTAGTCTGAAGCAACTCTTAGGTTGTGAAGGACTTCGGCTAAGGGAATCAATTGCATAGAGTCTTGCGAGGTTGAAGAGACATAAGGATCACAATTACAACTGAATTGCTTGGAGTGTGGATTTGGTTTTAACTGCATTCCAGTCTCAAGTATGATAGTAGGCCAGTGTCTGTACCCGCTTAATACAGTTTGGTGTTCAATTCTAGACGAGGTCCAG
Organism: Papaver atlanticum; assembly: GCA_023531105.1. Taxonomy (NCBI): domain Eukaryota; kingdom Viridiplantae; phylum Streptophyta; class Magnoliopsida; order Ranunculales; family Papaveraceae; genus Papaver; species Papaver atlanticum. Next base: position 1,144,471 of record JAJJMB010010084.1, on the reverse strand, counting down.
GGGTTTCTCCATAGATACAGTTTTCTTCGTTAACAAACTTATGGTGTCTTGTATATTTTCCTTTTCCGCATTATATTATTTTATATTTATAATAGAAATAAAACAAGTAGTACGAAATCAATTCTAACATATAAGTCTATATTAATTGTGATGATTACCAGATTCATTCTTGTATAATTCGTATCTTCAAAGATAGATAACAAGTTTTATACTTGGCAAAATTCAGATTCAGTTATTTGGATACGACTGAATTGATCTTGGATATTGATTTTTTGAGATTGTCCAAGTACTCTTCTAAACAATAAGGTTCACAGACTCTATTGTCTAGGCTTTTTGATTGTGAAGAGATAGAGATATAAACTCTATATACATATTGTCAAGAACCATCAGGTTGGTCTGCTTGCAATTGTATTAGGTTTTGTTCATACAGGTTTCTAAATGAAAAAGTTGGTGGTGTACTTGGTACCCTCTCATTTTCAATTTGTATCAGAGCAGGAAAACACCTTTATACCTAAGAAGTCTGTCTTTATGGCGATATGAATCTATGGACAAGAGTGCAATCTCTATAAACGTACCACCAGCCTTCAATGAAACAAATTACTTATGGTGAAAAATAGCCATGCGCTCCTTTTTACAATCCCGTGATTTTAAGACATGGATTCTTGTTGTAAAGGGGTATATTGCACCAATTGTTACAGAAGGCGAAAGAAAATTACAAAAGACATGGCTGATATTAGCGGTGTCGAAATCAGTAATGTTAAGCATAATTCTGATGGAATGAACACTATCATCCATGCGATAATCCAAGACCTTCAACATCATGTGTCTATGTGCACTACGTCGAAGCAAGTTGGGGATATCATAGAAACTGTATTTGAAGGGAATACCATAGAGAAATAAGTAAAGCTTCAAATCCTAACTTCTGACTGGGAAAACATTTGTATGGCAGAAAAAGATTCTTATGAAGAATTTAATAACAAATTATCTGAAATAGTGAATGCTTGTCATGCGCTAGGAAGGGATATTCTGAAAGGGATATTGAAATGAAAATTCTGAGATCTTTGCTAGCTTGATATTAGTCTAAAAAACAGGCTATCATTGAAGGAAACGATCTTGCTACACTTTTTAGAAGCAATCTCGTTGGAAAGTTAAAGATCTTTGATCATGCATAGCAAACTAAAGATGGAAAATGTATTGCCTTTAAAGCACTCAAAAACACTAAAGAACTTGATAAAAAAGTGAAAGTGCTGGTATCTTTGAGAAAGATCTCGTTGATGATCATGAGTTATCAGATGAAGATCTTGACAATTCTGTATCTCTTATAACAAGATGTTTTAAGATCTTCTTAGGAAGATAAAAAAATATTCTCCAAATAAAAACCCTCATCGTTAGATAAGTCACACAATCATGTCCCTCCTAAAAAAATGGATTCTAACGACAGTAATGATGAGGATATGCCTCAAAGCTTCAAGTGTAGAGTATTCTGTCACTTTGCTAACGAGTGTCCAAATCGCTGAAAATACTGGCAACCTTGTTGCTACGCTCGATGAAACATTTGATCCTCATGATTCGGAGGAAGATATCTTAAGTAGCTCTCTTTGCTAAAATTGTTAGTTTCAAAGCAACAATACTCATGTCAATCTTGACAACTTTCTTGATGATTCTTCATCAAACACTCTAGAGAATAAAATGTATATTTTACCTACTTTTAAAATTCTTGTTGTTAAGATTTCAGGACCATTTGTATCGTGCCTTGCTGCAAAAAATGTGATGTTCCTGAATCTCTCTCCAATCGAACATGTCCTTACTGTAATAATGACGGTCACGAACCCAAACAATGCTTCAAGTGCAAACAAAAAGTAAAATATGTCAAAAAATTGAAGCGGACGGCTAGTCATTTGACAAATGTGCTTCAACTCTTCCAAAAGTCAAATCAATCCAAGGTATGTAAGGTTGTTCCTTCTTATCCTAAAAGTTTGGATGATTATAAGGGAAAGGACTAAAGGAGAGAAGAGACCTGGATCTAAAATATCAATGCAAATAGATGTTGACAAACCCGTGCAGGAACCTAGTGGTAATCTCACTGATGCTCACTTCAACATAACTTAATTATGTTGAAAAGTGCATTTTTGTCTCATGTGCCATCAAAAAGAGACAAAAATTGTGTACAATAAGGACTTCCACCTTTTGATTACAGTGTGGGGACCCTAGTTGTGATATCCTTTGTCAAATGTAGCCTTTAAACAAACAGAGAATAATGATAGTTCTTGTTGAGCTTTGCTCCATTGAATCTAGTCCAGGATATGTTCTTACATCTAATCTGGTTTTTGATCCAGGTATGTGGCGAAATGTTAAAATTTATTGTCCATGCATATTTAATAGGTTTATGACTTATTGCTACCACATCACAATTAAAAGTCCAAAACTTCATGACTTGATGTGGATATCAATTGATCTTATGCTCTCAATATAAAATTCCCCCTGCCTATCTGACTCCTAAGCAAGAGACGAGAACAGGATCCATGGGAATGTTCACATGACTAGCTAAGATTTTATGTATGCTCTTGGAAAATCTAATCATACAAATTGAAATGTTAAACTTAAAATTTCTGGCATAAATTTTCAAAGGTTACATATTCTTGAGACACATGCTTTTCTCAATTAATATATCTTCCTTCCTCATTATCTTCCAAGTAATGGTATTGAAAAGACTTTCCCTTGTACAAACTTTATGAAAGGATAAAATTTATATTCACCCTTCTAGTTTAAAAAATTCTAGTTCATGACGGGATCTTTAACATTAAGAATACCTTCAATCTTGGAACTTCACGGTTTGCCAATCTTCCTTTTTCAAGTCTCTCACTATTTTTGGAGCTCTTCCAAAAAGGGTTGCTTATGAAGTGTTATATATTTGTGCTTTTGTGAACGCAAACTCTATTCCTAAGAACTATGGAGCCTTCAAGCACGATCTCTTCTAATGCGACCTGTATTCCTATGGTTGTTGATAATCTCACAACTATGAAAGAAAAAGAGAAGTCATACCTTAAGGATAAAAATAAGAATATGAAGAAGCCAAGAGCTATTTGCTCCGACCAACAAAGGTTTGCTACTATTGAAGAACTTAAGAAGACCAAGATGGAAGTGCAGGGACTTAAAGACATTCTATATAATTTGCTTGAGATTCAAGAAGCACTTGGCAAACAAAAACCTAATAAGTTTGGAGGAGTTAAAACTCTTATTCATAAACACTATGTTCCAATGCCAGTTGATGACAATGAGTTCGGAAACCATGAAGAATTCTTCAAGGATATTTTTACTATGTAACTCCTTGTAAGGATTTATTATTATTGTTTAAGGAGGATAACTAGAGTTTGGGATAGCATATTATGTGATTACACTAGTTATTTCAAACAATATCATCTTGCATGATTAAAGTTTAGTTACTTAAATTTATTTTGGAAGATGAATATTTATGGATCATATATATGTATTGTATCATATTTCTGGTGATTAGAACAAATATCTCATATGTTCTCATGGGTTAAGCTCTTAAATCTTTGTGTTCTTCACTGACTAAAAGAGGAGTAAACTATTTTGAAAATTGCAATTTGATCTTCCCACGATTACACTTTTTGTGAATATATTGCATGAGACTTCGCAAGATGATCTCTAGTAATCAGCTTTCCACCTTGAATGCATAACTAGCACGATATAAGTTTGAGAACTTTAATCTCTACGTCTGTACATGGCTAGAGAAGATATTATTCTTATGTTGAGTCACACCGTATAAATTTTCCTTTTTTTTTTTTTCGTAACTGGCCTAGAGAATAATTTTTGTGGATGGTTATTTTTCTCACAAAAAATATTGTGTTTTAGTGCCTCTAATATTAAGATTATTATTTTCACTTCTTTGTTCGTAATTAGCAAGAAGAGAGAAAAATGTTGGATACGAGTCTACTTTGTTCGTAACTGGCGAGTATATTTATTAATCTCCAAAGAAAATCCTTCTTTTGTGATTAGAGAAAGGTTACTCATATTGTTACTTTGGAATGGCATCTAATGTGGAAGAGTTCAATTTGAACTTGTGCTTAATTGTCATATCTTTGTGCGGAGTGCGTCCGTGGGATTGTAGGAGACGCTTGTACCTATATACCTCCTTTATGAGGATGCTAAGTTACTTGGTGAAATCGTCTAAATAAAAGATGGTATGTGTTCTCTAGTCTTGAATACTCTTTTGTTTAATCTATTATGATCCCTGTTATTTCGCCTTTGTCAATTTTATTGACAAAAAAGGGGAGAATTATTAAGTAGTATCTTACTTACAACATGTGACTTTTTGAAGCATTATGTAAGGGGAGTGGATTATAATCTATAGATTTTACCTAATATGCAAAAGAAGTAAGTATTGACTAAGGGGGAGAACATATCACCCTAGTATTGCTTCAAAGTTGTGGTGCAATTGAACTTTGAGGAACATAAGAAAACTATGTTTTTGTACTGCAACCATTGAGTAGAGTGACATTTCATTCTAAAAAGTTCTTATTTGAGTATTCTCATAAGTTTTTATCACCACAGATCTTCAATAGCAAAGGTGCTGAAACGAACACATACAAGACCCTATAAGAACTTGAAGAATGAAGAATTCAAGAAGATGTTGAAGAACCAAGGAAATCAAGCATGATGGATTGTGAGCTGAAAGGTCAAATTATTTTAAATCCATATGTATTGATAGTTTTATCACTAAAAATGACAAAGGCGGAGATTGTTGGAGAATTTCTCGGTCGAACTCGCAAGTTATGCTATCTCAAGCTTGTTGTCAATGTTAGATGTACAAAATTATATCTTGATTACTAGTCTACTAAAGTCAAGTCTCAAACGAGGTTTAAAATTTGGTAGTTGAGTATCAGACATCACTGAATAACCCTCGAAGATTGAAGACTAAAGATCAACGAAGACATTTGGAGAACTTCATTAACAAGAGGTATGTGAAGACTGAACCATTCTATTTACTCATATGAATCACCATCTATGTCGTATGAATTATAGTAGATTTAATATTGCAAAGAATAAATCTCGAGTCAAGCTTATCTTGTTAAACATCTAGAAATATGATGTAAGCAATGGATGTTCATAGGTCCTTAACAATCTATGTTCGAAACAATTTATTGTTGAAGAACTATGTTTGCGTCGTATGGATCATTTGAAAATTTCCCAAGCAATGATATTTCATATTTATGACAATTCAAAATGTTTCATAACATCAAAAGAGAGTTTCAAGAACCCACTGAAATCTGGACTCATGGTAGGTACGCGGACTTAGTACACATACCATAAACATCTGAGGTTCCGGAGTATAGGTAGGTACACATACCTAGTACGCATAACTAAATGTTTTGTATTCGAGAATGGGGACACTGCACGTACCCAGTATGCGTACTGTACTGACCTGAGTTCATAAGCAACCAAAGCGGTTCGCGTGCCCCTGAAATCACGAACTGGTCATATGTATGCTTACCGTTTTGCATACCTACCCAGTACGGATCATGCAAATGCTGATGAAGTATTTTTATAAATATGTTTAACATAGCTATAACTCTCATATACACCCCTAAAACACCATTGATCACTAAAACACTTCGTGTAGATAATCATGATTTAAATCGTAAGTGTTTAAATGAACACGATGTTGCCTGTAAGTTCGAAAGGTATATTTGTCGAGAACTATCATTATTCACGGTTTTGGTACCCATACCATAATGCATATTCTTCTATACAATTTCAAGACATATTTCTCATATGCTTACATGGACTCTTAACAAGAGTTTCATCTAAACAGAGAAAATGTTTGCTTGAATCTCAAGTTATCTTAGCTTGAGCTCTAAGCAACCCTCAATTTTGAAAATCTATAAATATAGAGACTCAAAGAACCCAAAAATTCAAACCCTGACACTTATGTGTCCTAGTTGTTTGCTAGAGTTATGCTCTATGAACCCAGGTTTCCTCTGTGAAACATAATTAAGATTACGACCGAAAGACTTTACTTAGGGATTCGTGAAGCCAGGTACGACTATCTTTACCTTGATAGTTTATGTATCCTGATCTTGCTTATTTTGTTATTGAGGTTTTAGTAATATCTTTTAGGAACGGGATAGATAGAAATCGCAAAGTTTTCTTCATCTCAGACGTTGTGTTTCCTTAAGATAGATATCTGAAAACTATTCTTAAGTGATTAGTTTTTAGATTGTTCTTGAGAGATGGTTAATAATCCAGGATTTTCAGCTAACTGAGTATAAGTGTTCTTTGTGAGGTTTTCTAGCTTTGTCTATTGCAAACATATTTTCAAGCCTTGATTTATCCAATCTAAAAGGAAATCAAATAGGCTTATTTGTTTGAGGCAGATTGGTATCAAAAGTCTTCACTTAGGTGGAAGAAACTCTTAGACTATAAAGGACGCCAACTAAGAGAATCAATTGCATAGAAATTTGCGAGGTTCAAGAGATGTAAGGATTACGACTGCAACTGAATTACTTGGTGCATTAATTCGGTCTCAACCACATTCTAGTTCTAAGTCTGATAGTAGCTAGTGTTTGTACCGACTTAATACATTTCGGTTTTTAAATCTGTGCGAGTTCCCGAGATTTTTCTACAGGTGCAGTTTTCATGTTAACAAAACTTCTGGTGTCTTGTGTGTTTTCCTTTTCCGTATTATATTGTGTTAGAGCTTAGATCGGTTGAACCCACCAAGCGTTGGTATGTCAAGTTTGGTTGTCATATTTTAGTATCAAAACTCATCTAGAGTCGCTTGACTAAATACTAGAGTCAGCTTCGTTTATGTTAGACTAGAAAGTCTAGGAATGTTGAGACGTACAAGTATTACTCCGAAGACCTAAAGAATGAGAAGAAGTAACGACTGCAACGAAGACATCATCCTTCCACTTGAGGTTAGTAATACTGAGTTGACTTGTTTCTATTCCTAACATATCGTTCAAGTCGTATTATATTGAAAACATAACATGCACATCTGTAGATATATAATACTCTAGTGGTTAGACTTGGTCATATCATTATGATCAAAGTGTCAATTTTTTTATTGAATTACGAAGTATAAACGCTTATATTTTTGAACTTCGTAAATACGACATCAACATAATCCTTGTATTTAGTTACTTGATTATGTGTAAGATATAAGTGTGATTTCATCCTAGAAAACTATGTATTGTTACATTGGTTTAAGGAAGTAAATGTATGAATTTGTTTCATAATCGAAAGGGAATTCATGATTGGTCTGATTCTTTATTGAATATCTTTTGGATGACCAATACAAGTTGCTAAGGTAAAAACTATCTTAACTTATGTTGAGAATTGAGGTATAACCGGTCATAAACTATAGCGTGTAGCAAGGTGCAACCGGTCACAAGTTGATTCGGAAAGCAAGGTGTAACCGATCACAAGCTACATTGGGAAGTTAGTTGTAATCGGTCACAAGCTACTTTAGGAAGCAAGGCGTAACCGATCACAAGCTAATTTGGGAAGTAAGGTGTAACCGATCACAAGCTACTTTGGGAAGCCTGGTGTAACCGATGGCAACCTAATTTGGGAAGCATGGTATAACAAGTCATAACTTAAATTGTGAGTCATGGTATAACCAATCCCAAGGAGCAAAACCGAGTTTCCAATATTCACATATCTCTTTATGTTTTTTGTGATCTTAGAATTAGGGTTTGCTAAGAGAAACTTCTAGATGTTGACATTATTTGAACAGGTACATACCTCTTATCATTAATTGTTCAAAGATATTCCTTGATGCTCAAGGTGATCCCGAACCGAAATATTGAAAAACATTCAATTATGATTTTCATAATATATGTTTTAATTACCAACAATTAAAACATATACTTTGGAAAATATTATTAGTTAATGTGCTACACTAATAATAGAAATTTTCAAAGAGATTTTTCGGAAATATTAGTTTACATTTATCGGAAATAGGAAAACCGAAATTAGGTACTTTAATGAATATCTTGAGAATATTTTCGGTTTTGGAATTTCCTTATTGTCCAAACAACCTTGGTATATAAATACTTGAGTTGCAAACAATCCTAAGAGCTAGGCAAACTTCTTTCGTGTTGTTTCTGGTGGAGCCGTCTATCCGGAGAGGAAAGTACCATAATTAAGCGAAATTTCTTATGACCACTCGCTTAAAGACTTTTGTGGGATCAAGAAGCTCTACGAATACCATTGGAGGGAAACTAAATAAATTCCATTGTTATTTTAGTTTTCGATTATTGATTTAATTGACTAACGGTTGTTGAAACTTTGATTGCACCTAGTTTGTTTATTCTTGAGAGCCTTCTCTTCTGACATAAGGGTCACTCAAACTAGATCAAAGTATCGTCGGGATCTTTAGAACCATTTTCGGATCTAAAGACATCTTGTGATAATCCATTGTTAACAGATTCCGTTTTGTGTGTGATTGATCACAAGAGAATTTAAGTTGTGTTGTGTAGGTTATTGAGAAGGCAATTGGAGATTTGAAGACGAAAAAAAATTTCTTATTAGTTTTCGCATCTTGTGAATTTGTGCACAAACCTTGATCGCTTCGAATCTGACTTACATTAGATTTATCTAGTTGAAAGTCGTATTGGTCGGCAACTATCATTTGTTGGTATTTTTCAATATCCGAATCTGATAGTTGTGAATATGAATCTAAGTTACTGGTTCCTATTGATCTTACCCGACAAAGGAGTTTATTGGTTTAAATGGAAGAGCCTTTGTCAACAACTCATACGTATCTTTTACAAAGATTGAGTGGTTACCAAACAAATACATTCCTTTGCTGTTTGGAATGCGTATTCAAAACTGGACTAGGTCCTGGTTTTTTTCTGCATTTACGGTTTCCTTGTTAACAAAATCTTGATGTGTCATTTACTTTATCATTCCGCAATTATATTTTTTTTATTATAATTTAAATTAAATTACACTTGTACATTAATCCGAATTACTTGACATTGATCCTAATAGTCAGTCGGTTTTTACCATAACTATTGTCAAGTAAATATCATGTTGTCGTATTGTCTCGGCCTCGTCCATAGAAAATTACACAAGGTATAGGACTTAAGTTGTATTGTCTCGACTATGTTCATAGACGATCACTTAAGATACCAGACTTATAGGTTGATATTTAAAAGATTGTGGTGTATTTGGGTACCATCGTCTTTTCATATTGTTTTATCTTTTATAATAGGAATAACACATGTATTACGTTATCAATCTAGTATATAAGTCCATATTAATTGTGATTTATTACGGGACTCGTTTTTTTAATTCGTATCTTGAAATATAGATAACAAGCTTTATATTTGGCAGAATTTAGATTCGAATATTTGGATACGACTAGATTGATCCTGGATATTTATTTTCGAGATCGTCCAAGTACTCTTCTAAATAATCAGGTTCATGGACTCTATTGTCTAGACTTTTTGACTGTGAAAAGATAGAGATATAAACTATATATATATATTGTCAATGTTCATTAAGTTGGTTTACTTGCAATTATATTAGGTTTTGTCTATATAGGCTGCAGAATGAAAACATTGGTGGTACACTTGGTACCATCTCATTTTCAAATATACTGTGGTTGTTTCCGCCAAGTGCCCTAAGGAATAGTTGCCGAGATGACTCATTCCCATTTTCTTGCCTTTGTTTTCTATGCAATCCTCCATCCGATCTTTAATAATTGCATTTGTTTCCTTGACTCCTGACATTTGAGATGTATATATTTTAAAGTAAAAGTATTACTTTTGTTTGCTTTTGTTACATAGGAATAAACTAAAATAAAAAGTGTTATTTAGACCTCAAGAATGACCTTAACCCCTAATATTGGAGATGGTGTAAGTTTTAATGGTTTCTTGTTAAGGCAAGGTGCAATTGTACGGGAAAAAGACTCATATTCCATGTGCATGTTGTGAATCATCAACAAGAATTTGACACTGATAATAGTCGTTGCAAATGAATCTAAAGGAAAACAACATTATTCGAGGATGTGTATTTTCATGGGCTAATGAATGTGATATCATTAAACCAAACACCACTTCACGTCCATCAAAAATAAAACACCACTTCACGGGGATGAGTATTAGAAGATGTCATTGGTTCAAGTAATAAGGAGAAGTACTCGAATAGATAAATTTACATTTTCATTTTTAAGTTTTCTTAAATTGTTCCATTTTCCCTTCTCTCAAGTTTTCTTACCTTTGAGTTTTCCTGACAACGTTTTCAATAAGATGATAAACTTAGCTACAATTACAACTAGGCAATCTGTGAGACTCAAAATTAAAACTACTTCTTTAAATCGTTAAATTCGATTGGTTAATCCGTTGGTATATCTGATACACCATATCCGAAAGATGAAGATTTCCTTTTAACTGAAGGTTGCATCAACCGACACTTTCTTCGACAAATGGAATGCTAACTCTAACATTCAAAAAATTAGTTAGTTAAATTAGAATTATGGACTCAAAGATTCGTAATTAAGCCAGGACTTTATTAGGAGTTATCATAGTGAACACTATTATACGAGGTGTTTTTTACTCGATATTTCGCATCCAACTCCTTTGGGTTTGTCAAGATTTTGATTTATTGAATTTTTCTTGTCAAGGTTTTAACGAGGCAACATATACATATCTACCATTGTCTTGGGTTCATACACATTTTGGAATGTTTTGGTTATTTAGACACAGTGGTTATCAAAGAAAGCGTTGTAAACATGGTTTTACATTCTACATATTAGTAATATCTAGGGTAAATTTTCTGGAAGGTTCTATGCTTAGCGGAGCTAGGCCCAGTTATGCCATAATCACAAATAATCTAAAGTAAATCTTACGTAACAATGTTAATTTATAAATATACCTTTGTGCTTAGTCCTATAAATAATATAAACGGTATATGGGAGCCAGTTTCGTGTTATAATATGATTTGCTTCTCCTTCTGTGAGCTTTGTGTTTTTTTCGGCACGAAAGGAATTTTGTTTATATGCCCATATATCACTTTCTCAGAAACCAAAAGCCACGGAAGTCAAAACGGTACACAGTGCTCATTTAAGACAGCCATTTACACCTCACGAACAACACTCCAGGTCCGAATTTGTTTATTACCTTTTCACAGTTTTCAAAATTAAATTTCAATTTCCAAAAGAGGTGCGCGGGAATCCGAAAAGGCGAAAATTACAAAATTGGCGCCCTCAATTTCATTTTTCATTTCATCCCGCTGAAATCCCAAATAGATTTATATCCCAAAATCAAAACCCTAACTAACAAGTTCTAAACCACTTCACCACAGAGAAAAAAAAACCAGACAAAAACTTCATCTTCTCAGATCTGTAGATCTACACTGTCATGGCGGTCTCTACAACTATTACCCCATCTAAACCCGACGATACCCCCAATAACTCCTCAATAGCGAAGCCAAAGAACGATGAACCTGGTTCTGTACTCGAAGAATTTGACAATCGCAAGACATGTCACCAGGTAAATTTCTCGATTGTTTCAAAAAGAAAATCAAAGAAAATTTTATAAATTTCATGGTTTAATTTGTGATGATTTGATTTATGAATTTGCAGTGTCGTCAAAGAACCTTGAACTCTGTTGCTCACTGCAAGAATCAGAGACTTGATTCGAAATATTCTAAGCATAGATCTTACCAGAAGCCGTGCCCTAATAAATATTGTACCAAATGTCTATTGAACAGGTTTAGATCTTCATTTTTACTTGATTTCTTGGTTCATACCTCCATTAATCTTTTATGGTATGTTAATTCTAGTTTCAACTGATTATTATTCGATATTGTTGGTACATAACAGATACGGAGAGAAAGTAGAGGAGGTAGAAATGTTGGCAGATTGGAAATGTCCCAAATGTAGGGATATGTGTAATTGTAGTAACTGTAGGTAAGTGGTTGTGTTGATAATTTTTAAGAAAAGCCCTAATTTTATATTTGGGAATGTTTTGGATTTTTGAGCTGATAAGGTGAAAATTGACGAAGGATGTATGTAAATTCTATATTGTAGGAAGAGTAAAGGACACATGCCTACTGGTTGTCTTGCACAAACTGCTAAGAAAACTGGATTTTCTTCAGTTTCTGATATGCTAATTGCTAAAGGTCCTGAGAATTTTTGCTATACGAGAGTGGTTAAAGATGTAAGTTCTTCTCTAAACATCTTGTTTGATGGTTTGTTTCCTCTATTTCGTTTTCATTAGTTTATATTTTTCTTTTTGTGTTGGTATTCAGTTGATGAGTTCTGTTCAGTAAAGTTTGTTTAAGATGTATGATTTTTATTTTTATAGGAGCAAATGTTGAAAACTCCAAAAAAATGTGGCAAGGAAAACTCTGTTGTTGTAAATGGTGAAGTGAGTGTTCAAAATCATCCTTTAGCATCAGAGGGCGATGTTAAGAAAGATGGCGAAGAGAAGCAGGATGAGGGTTTGAAGATAGATTTGAACTGCGCAGCATCAGCTCTGGAGGAAATAGAATTAAAGCCAATGAAGAAAGAGAAGAAGGTAAAAAGAAAGGAAGATGGTGTTATTTTGGAGAAGAAAAGGCGTAAGAAATCACACCTTTCAAAGGATTCTACCCCAGGTGAGAGCAACAAAGATAAAAGTGCAACTGCAGAGAATGATGGCTTACTAGAAAAGACAGATTCTATGAATTTAAAGCAAACATTAGAAACAAATGAAACCAATGGCCTTGCGAATCATGGGAATGGGGATGGAGGCCTGAAGCTAGAGATGAAGGGTGATACCAGTTCTTGTGTTCTCGAGAATGTAGATTCAAAACCACCAAAGAAAGCTAAGAGGACAAAAAAGAGTGGTGATGGTGCAGTTTTAGAGAAGAAAAGGGGTAAGAAATCACAAATTTTAGAGGACACAGCTCAAAAATCAATAGTACAAGAAGATGGAAGTCTGAAGCTTGAGATGAAGGGTGATACCAGTTCTTGTGTTCTCGAGAGTATGGATTTGAAACCACCAACGAAAGGTAAGAAGACAAAAAAGAGTGATGATGGTGCAGTTTTAGAGAAGAAAAGGCGTAAAAAAAAGGACACAACTCAAAAATCAGTAGTACAAGAAGACATGTTAAAGGATACTAAGGATTCCGTGATGAAGGATAGCAAGGACTCTCTGCTGTTGCCTGATTTGAATGAAGCACCCGTTGATGAAATTTTATGTAATGTTCAAGCCAAGCCCAAGTCAAGACCAGTGGTGGACAAGGTTAAAAAAGATGCCGAGGAAGTCCGCAAAGAAGTTTCTGAGATTCCTATCCAATTGCCTCAAGGCATTGATCTAAAAGCTATAGTTGGCGTTGACTTACTTGATGTGGATGTTGGTCCTGCTATACAGTTTCTGGAGTTCTGTAAGGCTTTTGGAGAGGTAATAGAACCTTATTTTGTTTAGCTGTGAATCACTAAGGAATGATTTGATTTTTCAAGCACTAATTTTACTTTTTGAAGTACGATAGGTTATCCCTAAGTGGCATTAGCTAGTAGCTACTAGGTACTGCTACTACTGATATTTCTACTTTCCATTCAATTCCTTCTGCATTGGCTATGATCACTACTCAGATAGAAGATTTCATTTAAACTACCATAAGCTATCTCATTTGTAGAAGTAAATATAATAGTGTGCATTAGGACCATAGATTTAAGTCTATCTGAATCACATAATATGTTTTTGGTGAATTAGGTTTTTGATCTGAAGATTGGTCAACCTGAAACGTTGCTCAGAGATTTAACATCTGGAACCAGTCGTCTTCGTACCAGGCAATATTCACCAATTATTCGATTTCAAATCAAACTGTTGTCTTTGATACAGGAGAACTTGGGAGAGCGGTATAATTCTTTCTCCATTTTTTCAGCTATGCACAAATTTCTGGATACTCATATGGAAATACACTTGAATTCTGATTGCATATTTTTCATTCCGTTAGGTCTCTGAGTCCATCCAGCAAAGGAAGTTCAATATTCCAAGCTCTTCAGAAATGCATATCCAACTCTCACTGCAAACTGGAGGAATTGCCTCCTAATTGTTTTGACAAGGGAGGTGTGGTTTATGAACAACTTGACTCCTCACAAAAACTGAAAATCCTGAATTATCTTTGTGATGAAACTCTCTCCACCGAGTAAGCGAAATGAATTCTGATTTTGCACTCTATTTGCTTTACTTTTCTTTTATTTTCCCTCTTTGGAGAATTCATTTATCACAATTCCTACTTACAGTGAGCTCAGGGCTTGGATTGAGAAGCAAAACCTCAAACTTGAGGAAAGAGAGAGGGAAGGAAGACAAAAAGTTCTTGCTGCTAAAAATAAGGTAATTTCATTCTCTTCTGCCTAAAGCGATCTTACCTTGAGCAGTATTCTTAAACGAGAAGCATGCAACAGGAGAAGGATATGAAGCAGCAGATTTTGGTTGAGATGGCAAAGCAGCCTTGTACCACTGAGACTGATGACTCCCTTTCAACAATAAGGGCTGACACAGAAAAAGCTCATGCAGAGGTGCTAGAAGCAATAAGCATGGTGGTTAACAGTATGTTTGTCTCTTCATCTATCACAATTACTGACTCTGCTAATTTATTGTTTGTTTTTTCCCTACCCATGTAGTTATTTACTTTCCCTCAGTGGGTATATATACCCTCATGGGATTTGTTTATGTTTACCTCTGGTAAATGATAGGAAAACACAAACTTGCATCTTATCTGCAGAGAAACAAAGATCAGATGCTGTTAGAACAGACCCTGTTGTTTCGGATGGAAATGGTCACATATTTTGGAGATTGCCAGGATATTCTCCTGACTCTGATATTTTGCTTCAAGGTTTGTTTAGCTGCATTATGTTGATATTTCAGGCATTCATTTCGCATATCCAAAAATTAATCATTTCCCCCCACAGATATTGGAAGCGGGGATCCTTTAACGCCACAAGAGAAGTGGTTTACTTATGACGTTGAACAGAAACAAGTAGTTGAAAAATGTGTTTCTTCTTTAAGGTCAGTCCAAGGGCATGGAATACACATAAGTTCGCAACATATCTTGTTATCCACTTCCATTTAATATACTATACATGGATAGGTGCAAATTCTGTTGCAAACATCTTGCTTCACTTTGGTTTTCTGATTGTAGATTTTTTTTTTTTTTTTGGATCATAGTATTTAACTTTTTTTTAAACATCTTAATACTAACTTGAATGCTCCTGTGCGAATATCCTAAAATTGTTATACTCTGGTTTTTGAAGGAAAAGGTGTAAAGTTCAAGCATTGAAGAGGAAGGAACTTGTAAAACCTGCATCTCCAGTTACTCTTACTTAAGGTGGCATTTGCCATACAAAGTTGTCAGGTACTTAAAGGTGGCCTTTAGATACCCGTTCTAAATTATTTCTAGATTTTTATAAACATGCCAACTTAAGATTTTCGACCTTATTCCTTGTTAGTAATTGAAGACCAAGCAGTGTTTGAGAATAGATGCATACTCAGCAGAGATAAAGAGAATGTATTTCCCATCCTACAGAAATTTACAACCATGTCCTAGCAGAGAGTCCAAAAAGTAACAAAGAGACTCCGCTACCTTAGTGCTATTCAACCTCCAAATGCAAGTAATTGCTTGCAACACTTTTATTTTCTTGTTGTGGTGTATGTGAAATGTATAACAGTCTATCTTTAAATCTATTATTTATATTGCACGAAGGGATTGGTTGTTCAGAATGTGTCTTCCAATCCCAAGTGCATTGTCAGCCTTTTTGTATCAGAATTTGCTATGTAATGCATATTGACATAAGCTCTTAAAGGTAATTTAGATTTTCATAGATCATACATATCTTACTTGCAAACTTTTGAATATACGAGCTTGTGAGATTTTTCCTATTGCCATCCACATTGACATTAGAGGAGTTTGTTTCAGCAAAAACAAGGCAACAACTGTGATCTGTAGAGTTCGCTTATAATTTCATTGCATTCTTGTTCGTCCATAAGACTTGTCATTTTTTCTTTCTACCCTCATGTGAGAAATGGACCTTGCCTGTAATCGAGGCAGCATCAAATACAAGAACATTTTACTGAACAAGTGATCATCATCACTTTAACCATTATAACTTTTCATCCAAAACTGATAAACCTGAGTCAAGACTTTTTGTCTGATGTCCAGACTCTAGAGAGGGACAGACTATTAAAAATCCCTACGAAGCAAAACCGTGCATGTGATTAATGGCATTATGCTATCAAAACTTATAAAAAAAGACACCATCTTCCTAACTTTAAATTTTCTACATCACTTTCATTCTGACGAAAAGTAGAGAAATGAGGTACAATAGGAATCTATCCTCCAGTCTTTTCATTCTCAAACAAAATCTATCTTATATATTGCTTGTCAATCATCATCATCTTATTAATTAGAATCTAAAACCATTAAAAACCTACTTCCATTCTGAATGCTCTTACACAGTCTTGCCAATTTTCTTGCTTCTTTTTGTCTTCCATTTCTTCCATGGTAAACAACTTGCTTTCCAGCTATAAAATCTGTAAACAGTGACCTTTTCTTTCCTCTTCTCTTCTTTCTCTGTTGATCTCTTCTCATTTCCTTCATTCTGCTCCACACATACAAGCCAAAAATCACTGTGTCAGTGGTTCAGAATTAAACTATCATTTTTTTTTCTTTTTGCAGTTTTAACATATTCTATCGATTTTGAACCACAAATTTGAAAATATAAGATGAGAGTCTAGGAAAATTTCAAAACAAGAAAATGTAACAGTAGGTAAGTTTATTAGGATGGTATGAAACAAAATGAATCATGAGACTTTAATTATTAACTCCCGGAGTATCTACTATCTAGCTTCATATTGCAGCTTTGTTGGGTACAACATGACCCATTCACAGACGCATCCTGTTGAACTGACAGATTATCAAATGGTAGATTTATGTGGCAAGGCATGTTATGTCGTGCACAATTAATGCATGTGGTTCACCTATAGCGTTAGGCTTAATATTAAACGCATAAATTAGTAGATATTTGTAAGTGAAATTAGCATGCAAATATACCTGGTCATCATCAAACTTCGGTTCTATGGTCGAGATGGTGGGTTCTTCTCTGCCTTTAACTTCATATTGCATTATCAGTCTTTTTTCTTCGACTGGAGGATTTGTCGACGAAGGAGCGGGTGAAGATGCGCCGTTGGAGTTGCTTGAGTTCTGATTAGTTGGAGTAATACTCTCCGTATCCTTCTTAAAACTTTCTGCCTTCTCCTCTATTGATGAAAAGCCATAAGCCAGTTTAGATTCAGAGAAAACTGCAAAATGTAAAAGCAAAAATAAAACACTGGTGTGGTTTCGTTCAATAACCTTGGATTGTAGATTGAGAATCAATTTCTTTATGGTCTTGTGTCATATTAGATTTCGACCGAGAAAGGGGAGGACGAAAAGAGTAATCAAGAGGTGCAGACATTGTAAATTTGCTTGTTGAACTTGACATGGACCTTCTCCTTAGTGTTTTTGCTGACAAGCATTCCGCAGGAAATTCACCAGAAAATGGATTGCAAATATATTTCTCCGCTTCATTCCATTTGGAACTTAAAGAAATCCCCTCAGGTGATAACCATTCCCATCCGTATCCTGTTTTGGCCTGTAAAGCTACATTGGACAACGTTGCAGCACATCAAAACCTTTGCTAAATATCTTTAGCAATATCATAGCCACCAACTAATATTCTAGCCTTACCTTTTAGAGCACTTGTGAAAGAATAAGTGGATGGGTCAATTTCATCTGTTCAGTACAAGAATGGTTTAGATAATAGTATTTAATTAGTAAATTCAATTTTGTTGTAAAAAGAAAAAGAGCAAGAAAAACACACATACCTGTTAAGGTGTAACCAGGAGAAGAAGCAGTGCTAGTTATTGTAGTGTTTGATCTAAATGATTTTGTTTCCAATTCTCTAAAACTTGTAATATTTGGAGCTGAAAATCTTCTGGAACTGGTATTTGTTCTACTAATATTTCTTGCCTTCAGTGCCCATTCTCTCAAGTTGAATTCGGGCTCATCGTGTCGTCGTTCCAGACTTGAAGACCATTGTTCCATGGCAAGAACCATAAACAACTTCAGAGGGTCGTCTATATGATCAACTATCTTCTTGTTTGTAAGCTTAGATAAGGGTTTTGAGTATTTGATAGAATTGGGTTTTATACAGATTTTTAAACAGGGGACCACTATACACAAGCAACACACATCAAAATCACATTCAATTGTGAATGCTCATAAATATGGATGGATCATGAAAATCACAGATTTGGATATATGAATAGGTAAAAGTACTGAGAAATTATTTAAGACATACTGATGATGATTGAGTTTGCTTGCAGATGCAAGAAATGACTCAAAGATGGTTTTACTGACTTTGATGTATCAAAAGGTGAGGAAATTGATGCTTGCATGGTGCATAGTCTTTAATGAAATGAAAGATATCACTGAAAGATTTACTGATTTTTCAAATTTAGAGTGTAATCAACATGACAACCAACTACAATGATAAATGTGAAGAGAGGGTGTACAAATATTCTCTGTGAAGTTTTTTTTTTTCTTTCTTGAAGAAATCCATCAAGTAGGTCTCACTGTTGGGTTGTTTTCAGTCTGGGCTGGAGTTCTATGGATGTGTGAGAGAGAGAGAGAGTGGATACAGCACATGAGCATGCATATGAAAGTTGGTCCATGCATTTTTGATGTGTAATGTGGGAAAGTGAGTGTGCTTATTGAGGACAAAACATGGATTCCATTTTGCATTATTTGTGTTGATAGAATTGTCTTCATCTTAACTGAAATAATCCAAAAGATGAACAGCAAAATTCTCAGATATTATCTTCTTTTATGCTCTCCAGCCTCCAGGGTTCATATTAGTTATGTGCTACAAAGCTTATTGAGATTTCCAATAACCTTGGCTTGTGACAAGTGGCCTTAAATGGATAGCATTTCTCTTCTTCACTACATATATCAAACTTTTTTTCTTTCTTTTTTATTTGTAGAGCTCAGTTTATATGCATTTGATGGTCCTGCTTTGGCTTCTGCAAAAATATATATCATAAGGACTACAACAAAGCTTGAATATACAATTTCTCATACCCAAGAGGCACTTAAAGATATTCAAGAATGTTTTATTTTTTCCTTATGGGAAAAAAGGTTTTATCTTTTCTTGTGTTGTCTACTTGTCCTGATGAAATCACCATCACAACACAAAGGAAAAACCTACCACTACTGTTTCCATCCTCACAATCGTCATCCCCTCCTAATATGTCTATTCTTTCTTCTCATGAAACCTGTACCAAAAAAATAACCGGGTTAATGTGGTGGTGTAAGATTTACCCAAAATATCACAACAAAATAGGGTGGATGCGTTTAAATAATGCTATGGGATTTGGTCACACTACAATAGTGTAAAACTTCATATAAAAACAACACGAAAAGAATATAAAATCGGTTCCACTAAAACAGTGTAACATTGTAGCAGTGTCTGAAGGAACACTATGATTGCATTAGGGTAATATGGGGTACTGTATGGTTCTATAAACTGCTATACGGACAATTGTTCCATCACCTCCCTCTTTTTCCTCTGGGCCGATTAACTTCACCAGATTGCAAATTTGTGTACCCTTTAAAATCTGGAGTACACATATCCTATCTTCTCACTGGTTATTCATTGGGTTAGTATCTAAAATTATTTATAAATATTTAAGTTTATCATATGAGTTGGAAGCGCATAAAAATAAATAAATAGAAACATTGATTTGAAATGAGAGATAAGAAAATTAACTTTATGATACAACCGATGAGAAGTAAAGTTATGTGTACATACCAATTTTCAATTAAGGATGCACAAATTGCTCCTCCCCCACCCAAAGGTATTATAAAAAGAAAACTATAAGGCCGGTTCCTAGAAGATGGCATAAAATTGAGTTTGCCAAATGGCCTGGCAAGTTCGCCGCGCCAATATACATTACACGAAATCAGGGTATTTGTAACTCCCGATTTTCTAACGGATATTTTTTAAGTAACGTCGTATCGACGTCGGTAACTTTGTAACGCTAGATAATCATTGCAATAATGGTATCTTTTACAGAGTTTCGGGAGGGTTGTGGGTAATTACCTTCCTATCCTCAACTTAAATTACCAAGTTACCTTTTTACTCTCCATTACTACTATTAGCGCCTCTATTACTACTATCAGCTCCCAATTTCTTCTCACACTCAAGGGCTACCCAGCCTCTCAACGATTCTGGTTTTTTTCTCCAACATTTTTTCCCAATTATAACTCTTCATTTTAATTACCGAAAATCAGAAAGCAAAACTAAAATCCGAAAACAAAATTAAAATCATCTGAAATTAGTTTATCATTTAATATGCCAGAAAATTAGAATAAGAATCAGTTGGGAGGTAGATGAACAACCTAACGCGTTGATAGCAAAACGGTTGAGACTTCTTCTTATCTTTCACCTCCATTTATTTCACATCTCACTGAATTCTTGGTTTATCCCTGCAGCCGCCATCGATTTCACCGGAAAATTCATCAGATTCAATTTGAGATTCAGTTGCAGGAAACTTCATCAACAAAATTGATTCAACCGATTCTTCTATGACTCGTCGATTTCAACAAAGATTTAAGCTTAATCGAGTTATCACATAAGGATTGAGTTTTATTAAGATTTCTGAATCTAACGATTCTCATGGGTTATCTTCAGCTAATTAAAGTATTTCTTTTATTATTTTCTTAATCGACAATTTTTCAACATCTGGGGTTTATTAGTTATAGAAATCGAGGATTATAGATGAACCATGAAATCAGATATTTGACATCTCCAGGTCATCCGAAAGA
>JAJJMB010010084.1:1112560-1123575 GCA_023531105.1 Papaver atlanticum | reverse complement strand
AACCTTGGGTCTATATCCATGATTCTTGTGAGCTGAGTTACATTCTGTGTGGCAGCATTATCTTCATGAACCATGAAATCAGATATTTGACATCACCAGGTCATCCGAAAGAGAACCTTTGGTATATATCCATGATTCTTGTGAGCTCAGTTATATTCTGCGTGGAAATATTATCTTCATGAACCATGAAATCAGATATTTGACATCTCCAGGTCATCCGAAAGAGAACCTTCGGTCTATATCCATGATTCTTGTAAGCTAAGTTACATTCTGGGTGGCGAGATTATCTTCACGAACCATAAAATCAGATATTTAACATCCCCAGGTCATCCTAAAGAGAACCTTTGGTCTATATCCATGATTCTTGTGAGCTGAGTTAAATTTTGGGTAGCAAAATTATCTTCACGATCCTTGAAATCAGATATTTGACATCCCCATGTCATCCAAAAGAGAACCTTGGGTCTATATCCATGATTCTTGTGAGCTGAGTTATATTCTGTGTTGCAAGATTATCTTCATGAACCTTGAAATCAGATATTTGACATCACCAGGCTGTGAAGCCCCTAACCAACTCCTAACCGTCACTTGAGCCGTTTTGCACCACTGTTGCGCTTTACTGATCTTCGCCACTATGTTGCACAACTGTTGCGCTGCAATCATCTCGCCACTTCCTTAGCTCATTCTGGTTACATATGGGTCATATGCTACACTTAGCCAAATTGCTTGACAATAACAACGCCACTCTTGCATTGCCAGCTTGTTTGCACTGTCCAATCTTTGGCCAGCCTTGAACTAATTCATATACTAACTCTTGGCCTATTCTACCTTCTTGCATCATCCTTGAGTTTGGGCAAACTCAATTCCATAGATATGCCTTAATGCCAACATCGCATGTTGCATCTGTTAACTTTAGCCATGTCTTGCCAATCCCTCAATGAAGCCTCATTGTGTCGGCCAATAAGCTTCATCACTTAGCCAAATGTCTTTACAGTGTAGTGCTACCTTTGCGCTTCACTGGCCCTGCAGGGTTATGCCATTCTTAGCACTTGACAGTCTATGTAGTGTCGCGCAATCATTGTCGGACACTGACTTGGCCTACAACACTGTAACGCACAATCATTGAGCACCACTTTCCTGGCACGTCATAGTAATCCTGTAAGCAGAGTTCCATAATAGTTGGCAGAATACATTGAGGAACCATCAAATATGTTATTTTACATCTCAACTTCACCTGGAAGAGAACATTGGGATATGGTAATATTGCAAACTGAGTATGCCTTGTTTTGTTTCCGATTATGCGTTTGACCAAAAATTTGACCAACTTGATTACAATTTTGACCAAGTTTACCTCGATCCGGATGCCTTTGACCTAGATATTTTGAGAGAAAAAGAAAATCTCTCCTCTATTATTGTACCCTTCTCTCTTGTCCGAAAAAGTTAGGTTTCAATTTTGGGTCTCAAATTTTGTTCCCTCTCAAATCCCCACTCTAATACATCTTTTAGATTTCGATCCCCTCTCAAATTTGAGAAACCTTTTCTTATTCCCTCTCAAATTTTAGAAACCTTTTCTTATTCCTTCTCAAATTTCATTTCCCCCCTTCTCAAATTTTCAGAATGATTTCAAATCTAATCCTTCTCAATAAACAGAGGGAGATGAAGATCTTAATTTCTTTCCCTTCATTCTCGCCATCCTCCTTCGCGATTCTCACTTATACCCCTTTATTATTCCATACCTCTTACCTCGCATACATCTCTGTACCTCATTCATTCTCTAGAGGTAATTTATGTAACTTTTACTTTCGAATATTTATTTCAAATTAGGGTTTCTTTTTTGTTGGTTGGTATCTCTTTCCATAGATTACAACCAAACTCAGGGTTTCTACATGGTTATGAAGTTTTTCTTCATAGGTTGTTCTTATTACTTTAAAATTATACCTTTGTTGGTTCTAATCTCCTTCCATAGATTTCAACAATAAGTTGGGGTTTTGTATTTTAGTTCACTGCTAGGTTTGCTCTCATTTTGTATAGTTTGTTCTGTTCTCTATTTACTTATAAGATGTTATTTACTGCTTTGAAATTCTTGGTATTTGGTTGTTATCCCAGGTCAGTTGTTTCTGTTCCACAACTGCTATTAATCTAGGGTTTTGAATATTTTCATCATAGGCCGTTCTTACTGCTTTAAGCCTTGTTTAGGCCACTACTTGGTGAGCCATTGATGTTTTTTTTTTTTTTAAGTTTTGTGGTTTGTTCCATTTCCAAATGCCTAATATGTTGTTTGTTGTTTGGTTTGTTTGGTATGAAGATGTTGTCAAGTCAGGATTCTCAATTTTCAGATCATGTTGCGTCTCATTCTACCAATGAAACTGGTTCTGTATCTGATGTTTGTAGTACTCCTTCTCATGGTGGTTATGAAAACGGTTCTTTATCACATGAAGATTTTCTGTCTAATGATGGAACTCAATCTGATTCTGACTTGGAGGAGACATAACTTCCACCCAGACTCTTGGTGGAAATAGATAAATGTGGAAGACCATTTGGCGAACATGAATCAAAGTTTGCAACTCGTGCAGGGGAACTCATTCGAGTTCACTGTCCAATTGACTACAAAGACTGGAGGCTCATTCCTGCAGCTTTCAAGCAACAAGTATGGAACCTGCTCATGGTAACTTATTATCTCATATGAATTTCATTCTATTGTTCTCTCAACTTATACATATCAGTTGTTATGTATTTACTAAGCGTTGGTATGTCAAGTTTGGTTGTCATATTTTAGTGAACAAAAACTCATTTAAAGAGTCACTTGATTATTTACTAGAGTCAACTTCGTATAGGTTAGCTAGAAAGTTACTAGGATATGAGACTTACAAGTATTACGTGAAGACTTGAAGAATGTGAAGAAGTAAAGAGCTACATCGACGACATCATCCTTCCTATCGAGGTTAGTAATATTTGAATTGAACCGTTTCATTCCTAACGTATCTTTCAAGTCGTGCATATTGAAAACATAACTGCGAAGCTGTTAATGATTATACTTTAGTTAGACATAGTATTAAGGAATTACAATACGAAGTATAACGTCTATCTTTTGAACTTCGTATATAAGATATCGACATAATCGTAAGAATGCTATTATGATTATGTATGGGTATGGGTGAATATTTCGTCCTAGGAAACAATGTTTTACATTCGTTTAAAGGAAGTACAATTCATAAACTCGTTTTGTGAATCGAAAGGGAAATCGCTAGGCTTATTGGTATTGTTATTCATTGCAAATCTTTGGATTACCAATATGTGTGTTTAGTATAACAAGTCATAACTTGTTTATGTATCTTGGTAAAACAATTCACAATGCCTGACTTTTGTATTGGTATGACTTTTATTAGTGAAACCGATCTTAAGTAATCATCTGAGATGGTATGATCGATATTTTGTAATTGGTATGACAATCTCTAGACATTGGGTAACCGATCCTAGTAAGAGGTGCAACCGATCACAAGTATGTGGAATCGATCCTTGTAAGAGGTGCAACAAGTCTTAGTAATTGGTAACCGATCCTATGACTTGTGCAACCGATCACAAGTAAATACCATAATAATGTGGTAACCGATCCTAGTACCTAGTCAACCAATTTTTGGAAAACTAGTGTGACCGATCCTAGTACCCACATTGAGGTAGAACCGAAGCTTTATGTTTTGGTAGAACTGTGAAACCCATTAATGGTGATTTGATAGGATAATCAATCACATGGTTCTTGGAAGTCAGATGAACCAATTCTAAACTTGTTTGGAAGTGTGGCAAATCGGTTCCAAGATTGTTAATATGAAAAATGATTTACAAAGTAAAGATGTCGACATACTTTGAACATGTGCAGTAATTCTTATCTTTTATTGTTCAAAGATATTCCTTAATAACTAAAGGAGAATCCCGGATCGAAATAAATTGAGAATCTTTTAATTAAGGTTTTTAGTTTTTATATGCTTTTAATTTCCAGCAATTAAATGCATAATTTTAGAAAACAAAAATTGGTAATGTGCATTTACTAATTGGAGATTTTCTACTTAGATTTCGGTCAATATTTGGACAGTGCATTTCCAGGAATTATGAAAACCGATTTTGGCTTTATTGCATATCTTTGAGAATATTCGGTTTTGGAAATTCCTTGGTGTCCAAACTTCCTTGGTCTATAAATATTGAACTTTGCATTTTGAGCAAACTAATCCTCAGAGCCAGCAAAACTACCTAGCTGTGTTGTTACTGGTGAAGCCGTCTATTCGGAGAGGAAAGTAACCTAATTAGGTGAAATCTCTTACGACCGCTCGTTTTAAAGACTTCTTTGGGATTGAGAAGCTCTACGAGTACCGTTGGTGGGAAACTAGATAATTGCAGTTTATTATTAGTTTTCGATTGATTTGATTGACTAACGGTTGTTGAACTTTGATTGCACCTAGTTTGTTTATGCTTGAGAATCTTCTCTTCTGATATAAGATTCACTTAAAATAAATCGAAGTGTCGACGGGGATCTTTAGACTCTTTGTAGATCTAAAGACGTCTTGTGATAATCCATCGTTAACAGACTCCGTTCTGTGTGTGATTGATCACAAGAGATTCAAGTTGTTTGTGTGCAGGTGTTTATTGAAGATCTAAGAAGATTTGAAGACAAAGAAGATTTCTTATTTGAGTTCATAATCTTTGGTGTGCACAAAACTTGATCGGCTGGGGATCCAACTATAATCGGTTTATCTTTGTGATAGATTGGATTGATTAGTTGTGTAGATCGGCATCAATACACTTCTTTGTGATTTATAGTATTGATTGTATATTCTAAACAATTACTTTGGTAGTTGTTGAATATATAGATCTAAGAACCCGACAAAGGAGTTTATTGGGATAAACGGAAGAGCCTTTTGTCAAACTCATATCACGTTGTTTGAAAAGAGTTGTTACCGAACAGATTTATTGTTCCTTTACTGTTTGGAATACGAACCAAAGGAATTGTTCCAAGTGCGTGACTTATTACAAGTTGGAGGCGCAGGGATACTGAGGGAACTAGGTGAACTATAGGTTTAGTTGATTGGTCTCAACTATACGAAGTTGATTTAGATTTTGTATATCGGCTTAATTCTGAGAGTATTCAATTCTGGACAAGGTCCTGGGGTTTTTCCTGCATTTGCGGTTTCCTCGTTAACAAAATCTTGCTGTGTCTTTTACTTTTCTATTTCCGTATTCATAATTGTTTTTATTATAATTAGAAGTAAAATACACAAATGTTAATTCCTAATTACTCGATAGCAATCCTATAGTGTTTGGTTAAGTCCGAACCTATTATCAAGTAATCATACTTCGTTGTTGTATTGTCTCGATCTTGTATCCATAGTTAATCACACAAGTTATCTTGTTGTCGTATTGTCTCGATCTCGTATCCATAGACGATCACACGAAGTGTGAACCGATTCGTTGTAATGTCTCGACTAAGTCCATAGACAATCACTTTCGGAGAAAGGACTTATAGGTGGAAAAGTTTTAGATTGAGGTATATTTGGGTACCCTCATCTTTTCAATTGGTATCAGAGCAGGCAAACACGAAAAGATCTAAAAATCTGTGTTTGGTGCGATCCAACCTATAAGACATGAGTCAAAGTAGAGTTAAGCGAGAGAGAAAACTAAAAAAAGACTCAGTTACCATATTGCAAGAGGTTATTGAACCATCCTCAGAATCTGTGTGTGAGCAATTGCTTACTTATAAAAAGGTAATTGAGAAAAATCGGGATGATTTTAAAGCAATTACTATTGAATGTGAAAGGATGCATCAAAATCACAAAAAGTTTAGGGAAGATACTTCTCAACAAATACAGGGTCTTGAAGAAAAAGCAAACGCTAGTCTCTCTCAAGCAGAATTGTTAAAAAGGGAGCGTGATGCTGCTCTTGAAAATATTCATTTGTTGGAAGAAAAACTTGCTGAATCTGATGCAAGGATTAACTCTCAACAAAAGAGTTTTTAAGAGAAAGAAGGTGTATATCTCTCACGAGAAAAACACCATGAGGCTGATCTATCTAGTGCTCTTGATAAAATCAAGACGTTGGAAGAAGAAAATTTGGACCTTAAAAGGTTCAATGTTAGCTCAAACAATCTCACCTCAATGTTAGAAGCAAGTAGAAATCATCGTGATACACGAGGATTGGGCTATAAGGGAATAAATGCTTCAAACATTAGCAAAGAGGTAAAATTTGTTAAAGCTACAAATTCTTCTAAACCAGAGGTTTCCACTGGTGTAAAAGATGCTCGTATTCCGTGTAAAGAAGTAAAATCAGTCAAGCCTAAGAATCATGTTCAACCATACTGTTCAAGTACGAAAATCAAAGAGATCACTTCTGCTAATGTCAAGAAAGCAACAAAGTTGAACAAAGATAAGAAGAAGAAGAAGAGGAAAAATCGTCAAGCTCCAATGCAAGAGGATCCACAAAAAGGTAACATTAAAACTCAGACTTCGTATGTTACTAAGCATTGTTGTTATTGTGGTAATAAAGGGGATGTGGAATGGGGATGCAATATTCGTAAGATAAAAGATACACTTTCTTTTGTATCAAACGAATTGGCTAAGTTTGCTCCCCGAAAGAACTCAGATCGCTATTGTCCTAAGTTTAGACAAAAGAATTATTATAATGATAGTTCAAATTTTGCATATCACTCGACAAGGTCATCTCATAAAAGACCCAATTATATAAAGAGAGATGACTTTTTAAATGCAAAGACAAGATCTGATGTTCCAAATTTGAGAAAAGATGTTTCGCAAAGTATTCAAAAGGACAATCGTCCTAATGGTATGAAGGAGAAAGCTGCTCATGCGAAACCCAACTCTAAATGGGTCCCGAAGTCCTCCATAGCCAATAAGGGACCAAAAGTTAGTCACAAGAATGACTCTCAACTGTTAATTGTTGGTGACAATAATTACAAGAGTTTTCTTGAAAGACTAAAGAAAGACATCATGTCTGAAATCTCTTGTACTAGTGAACGTTGTGATAATGACACTCTTCATCACAAGTCAAAGAAGAAAAACAAGAGATGAAACAAGAGAAAACAAACCAAGCAAGAGGTCAAGAATGATGATTCTGTCTTAGTCACTCGTGACGAACAAGACAAGGATCAACTCAACACAACCTAGTTGTGTTGAATTGTGCATGCTCACCTTTGTGCTCAATATTAATAAGAGTGAGGAAGCATGTCAAACTGAGCACATGATCTTTCGGTTATTATATGACTAATTAACATCTTTAGGGAGATTTATTTTCTTCTATACTCATACTTTCTCTATCTATATTTGAGCTTTTTATAGAAACGGTAATTTTGAGTTTATGATGTTGATATCTACTGATCATATATGTGTAGATCTTGTTTTTACGGTTAAAACGAGCCAAAAATCACTGAATTCGGACACTGTATGCAAAAGTTATGTTGAAAACAGTTTCATGTATGGTTTCATGCCGTAACCGATCCTAGTGAGAACTATAACCGGTCCTAGTGATTGGTTCATACGAAGGAGTGTAAAACTGTTTTTCCCATAACTTCTTCATCCGAACTCGGAATGACCTCATTCTTTTAGCGTTGGTTTCGTAATTCAATTTCCTACAAAAATGAGGTAATTGCAATAATTGATTTTATGTTGAATATTTGTGGTGTATTGCAAATTGATTTATGAGATGTATGTTTTCGGTTCTCATAACCTTAATATTCGATCTCATATGGTGTGAACCCTTATGGTTTGGGTGAATTTTTGATTTAGCGGGATTGAGTTCTAGCCCAGGTTGGTAGGCTTTATCAAAGGATCATAAGGGGTTCCGATTAAAACTAATATGTGAAAAAGTCACAATATGTTGAATCGTTTTTGGTTTAGCATAAAAGCATATGTGTTTCGGGGTTTCAACTTTTGCATCGCATTTGTTAAAACCGATTTTCAACCTTTCTCGGGTAAAGGTTGGTCTTTGTTGTTGTTCTTTTGTTTTGGCGAGAGGATGACAACACAACGGGGGATAGTTCTATGTGAACTTGCGCTTAATAACATATCTTTCGGGGTGAAGAGGATGCGGAATCTGAGGTAATGAATTTGTAAGTTAATCGTTTTCCTATTTAAGAAAAGCCTGATTTATTGCATATATTTATTGCTTTTGCTTAACAAAATTTCGGTACAATTGATGTTTATTCCATTATTCGTGTATAGATGTATGTGTGTGATTCAATTGTTTCCGGTTAAGAAAAACTATTGTTATCTTTCTTTATGGTTTGGTATCAATTGTTTAGACTTACGAAATTTCGGTGCAATTGCGGTACTATAATGTCTATGTTTGTTTCAATTGCTTCCGGTTGAGACAAATAATTATTCAAGTTGATTTATTTGGTTTGTATGAATTGTTTATGGCTTAATAAAAAGGTTTTCGGGATCAATTGTTTAGTCCAATTCGATTTCGGATAAGATAAACTAAGTTAATTCTGATCTTAGTTAGACATATCAAAGGGGAGGTTTCGGTTATTCAAGTCTAATCGAATTCCTTAACAAGAAATGCTAGTTAACTAACCTAGTATTTGTCTTGTTTAAAAGTGAAAGGTCTAAGTTATTATTTGAATAATTAGAACTTGATGCGAAAAATAAAGTTAATTCTGATCTTTATTTTGGTCTTATCAAACAAGCGATTGTATTTGTGCAATCGGTTTAGCAAAAGAACTAAGGTGCTTAGTCAATTTATGATTTTCTAAACTATTAGGGAAAATTGCTTCGGGCAATTGTTTCCTTGGTAACATATCAAAATAAAATTACTTTGTAATTTCGGTTTTGATATTGGTTATCTAAAATGGTGTGTGGAACCCTCGTGCTTAACTCTTATAGGTTGCAAGTCTTTTAAGACTTGTAAGATCCTTTCGGTTTGTCTTTTATTTACTCGTACCTTTGTAATTTTGTGACAAAAAGGGGGAGAAATATATGGAGTAAACAAGTGATTTGGTATCACTAAGGAAAGGACAATGATGCTTAAACGTTATATCTAACGAAAGAGTAAATCATAGACTAAGGGGGAGTCACATATCATATTGATACTTGTGGTTATCTTAACTACAAAGGGAATAACAAAGACGTGCAGATTGAAAATCTACCTATCTTACCTTTAGGGGGAGTATTAGCTTTGTTATTATAATGTCAACAACGACATTTATGGATTAAATGTATACAGGTTATTGTGCTGTTGAAACTTGGAATCAAGCGTATGTGTAATGAATTCTTGTAATTTTTTTATCCATATGATGTAAGAGTTTTGTCACTAAATTGACAAAGGTGGAGATTGTTAGAGCATAGCTCGGTTGAACCCACCAAGCGTTGGTATTTCAAGTTTGGTTGTCATATTTTAGTGAACCAAAACTCATTTAAAGAGTCGCTTGATTATTTACTAGAGTAAACTTCGTATAGGTTATCTAGAAGGTTACTAGGATATGAGACTTACAAGTATTACGTGGAGACTTGAAGAATGTAAAGAAGTAAAGATCTACATCGACGACATCATCCTTCCTCTTGAGGTTAGTAATATTTGACTTAAACTGTTTCATTCCTAACGTATCTTTCAAGTCGTGCATATTGAAAACATAACTGCGAAGCTGTGAATGATTATACTCTAGTTAGACATAGTATTAAGGAATTACAATACGAAGTATAACGTCTATCTTTTTAACTTCGTATATAAGACATCGACATAATCGTATGAATGCTATTGTGATTATGTATGGGTATGGGTGAAGATTTCGTCCTAGGAAACAATGTCTTACATTCATTTAAAGGAAGTACAATTCATAAACTCGTTTTGTGAATCGAAAGGGAAATCGTTAGGCTTATTGGTATTGTTATTCATTGCAAATCTTTGGATTACCAATATGTGTGTTTAGTATAACCGCTCATAACTTGTTTATGTATCTTGGTAAAACTATTCACAATGCCTAACTTTTGTATTGGTATGACTTTTATTAGTGAAACCGATCTTAAGTAATCACCTGAGATGGTATGATCGATATTTTGTAATTGGTATGAACAACTCTAGACATTGGGTAACCGATCCTAGTAAGAGGTGCAACCGATCACAAGTATGTGGAATCGATTCTTGTAAGAGGGGCAACAAGTCTTAGTAATTGGTAACCGATCCTATGACTTGTGCAACCGATCACAAGTAAATACCATAATAATGTGGTAACCGATCCTTGTACCTAGTCAACAAATTTTTGGAAAACTAGTGTGACCGATCCTAGTACCCACATGGAGGTAGAACCGAAGCTTTGTGTTTTGGTAGAACCGTGAAACCCATTAATGGTGATTTGATAGGATAATCAATCACATAGTTCTTGGAAGTCAGATGAACCAATTCTAAACTTGTTTGAAAGTGTGGAAAATCGGTTCCAAGATTGTTAATATGAAAAAGGATTTACAAAGTAAAGATGTCGACATAATTTGAACATGTGCAGTAATTCTTATCTTTTATTGTTCAAAGATATTCCTTAATAACTAAAGGAGAATCCCGGATCTAAATAAATTGAGAATCTTTAAATTAAGGTTTTTAGTTTTTATATGCTTTTAATTTCCAGCAATTAAATGCATATCTTTAGAAAATAAAAATTGGTAATGTGCATTTACTAATTGGAGATTTTCTACTGAGATTTCGGTATATATTTGGACAATGCATTTCCAGGAATTATGAAAACCGGTTTTGGCTTTATTGCATATCTTTGAGAATATTCGGTTTTGGAAATTCCTTGGTGTCCAAACTTCCTTGGTCTATAAATATTGAAGTTTGCATTTCGTGCAAACTAATCCTCAGAGCCAGCAAAACTACCTAGCTGTGTTGTTACTGGTGAAGCCGTCTATTCGGAGAGGAAAGTACCCTAATTAGGTGAAATCTCTTACGACAGCTCGTTTTAAAGACTTCTTTGGGATTGAGAAGCTTTACGAGTACCGTTGGTGGGAAACTAGATAATTGCAGTTTATTATTAG
>JAJJMB010010084.1:1096158-1112550 GCA_023531105.1 Papaver atlanticum | reverse complement strand
GAGGCGCAGGGATACTGAGGGAACTAGGTGAACTATAGGTTTAGTTGCTTGGTCTCAACTATACGAAGTTGGTTTAGATTTTGTATATCGGCTTAATTCTGAGAGTATTCAATTCTGGACAAGGTCCCGGGGTTTTTCCTGCATTTGCGGTTTCCTCGTTAACAAAATCTTGTTGTGTCTTTTACTTTTCTATTTCCGTATTTATAATTGTTTTTATTATAATTAGAAGTAAAATACACAAATGTTAATTCCTAATTACTTGATAGCAATCCTATAGTGTTTGGTTAAGTCCGAACCTATTATCAAGTAATCATACTTCGTTGTTGTATTGTCTCGATCTTGTATCCATAGTTAATCACACAAGTTATCTTGTTGTCGTATTGTCTCGATCTCGTATCCATAGACGATCACACGAAGTGTGAACCGATTCGTTGTAATGTCTCGACTAAGTCCATAGACAATCACTTTCGGAGAAAGGACTTATAGGTGGAAAAGTTTTAGATTTAGGTATATTTGGGTACCCTCGTCTTTTCATCAGTGTTTATAGACCAACTACCTAGTTATTGTTTATGGTTGACAAAAATACTTCATCGTTTCAGCACAATTTTGGTTTCACATATGATGAGTCTCTTGTCAGGACATTTGTCCAAAAAAAATTCCCCCAGAAGTTCCGTTCATTCAAATGGGAGTTACGCCTTAACATTCTGAAAAAGCTTGTGACTCGGGAAAAGATGGATGCAGCATGCCCTTATGGTGTTAATGATGACGTTTGGAAACGATTTGTGCATAATGAGTACCATCTTGGCATGCAGCAAAGGTATGCTAGATATGATGAGAACCAGCGGAAGAGAAGGATTCGACATTGTTTAGGTAGACTCTCCCATGCCAACAAATCCAACAGAGTTGTAAGTAATTTCTAACCTGGTGGTCTTAACATTAAATTCTCAAACTATTTTATTTGGACAATCCTTACTGACCATATTGATTGTACAGGCCAAAAAAGAAGGTAGGATTATCGAGTGCCGTGGTGAGAACTGGTCATTTCGCTGCTTGATTTAAAAGAAGTCAGGTGCAAGAAACATCCTATGTACAAAAATCATACCCACCAATCTACTCGTATCCAGTCCATTTATCGGTTCATCTGTCGATATTAAATTCAGCGGGTAAAAAAACTCAAACACGCAATATTAATGGATTGGACTCGAGTGAAAAGAAATCAGCATCGACCCATCCAATTGACAACACAGAAAACTCTAGTGAGTAAATAATGGTGGGCTTTGTAAAGAGTCCCCATAAGCCCAGATATCTACTTTAGAGACCTTTGACGCATTGACGCATTGACGCCTGACGGAGGAGTATTTAAAGTTAAGGCAAAGTTGAGGACGATCATATGCTTTGACATCTGGTCTACTGCCCGACCAAATAGCCAGCTTACCAAGTTTGTTTTCGTGACAAAGTCTCATCTCAAATGAGGTGGGATCCGTTGATAGGGGTTATGTGTGACAAAGTCTCATCTCACGTGCTATTGTGCCCGCCGGTTCTCAACACAAAAATACAGGAGGGTGTTTCTCACTCAACGGAATAGTACTATGTTTAATCTCTTGGCAATACAACCGTATATAGTGCATGCTGCGAATAATATTAAGCCATTATGCCGCTGCATCCATTCCAACAAGAACGCTTTTAATACGTCAACAAGAACGCTGCAATCCAGCACCACCCAAAAGATCAACCATGTGTCCATAATGATTCATGCCGGTTGAGTTCCTACCGACTGTGACAAGTTTTCTCCCTTCGAATCGTAATGTGACAAGTTTTCTCCCTTCGAATCGTAACTAGTGCTATATGATTCAGAAACACTAGATTTGTGCCCGTGCTACGCACCGGGCATTTAAAAAAAATATATGGTGTGCGCATTCTCCCCGCACGTGGCAATGTATTTTTGATTTGGTGTGCACGGGGCATCTCCCCGCCCCGTGACGATGTATGATTTGGTGTGCGTGGGGTTTCGCCTGCCCCGCAGCGATGCATTTTTAATTTGGTGTGCGCAGGGCTTCGCCCCGCCCCGTGGAGATGTATTTTTGATTTGGTGGGTCGGGGAAAATACATTAAATAGGTGGAAAATATATGCAGATTTTATTTATTTTTTTCCTTTTAACTTGGTGTACACGTGGTTTCGCCCCGCCCCGTGGCAATGTATTTTCGATTTGGTGTGCGCGGGGCTTTGCCCCTCCCCGTGGAGATGCATTTTTGATTTAGTGTGGCGGGACAAATACATTAAATAGGTGGAGGTTATGTGCAAATTTAATTTATTTTCTTTTTTTATTTTCGCAGAAAATATATGGATTTTTTCCCCTTTATATATTAATTTGAAAAAAAAATAGTCCTATATAGTAATTATTCGATTTCTAAATTGAATTTGAATTTGGACTTCCATAAAATTTCAAACACGGTAACTTATGTTTTCCTTTTAGGTTTGTAATTTTTAAACCAAATATACGGTTGCCAAGTGTCCTCACCTAAATATTGTCACTTCATGAATTCCAAATTTAATTTGGTTTCCTTTTTTAAATCTTTTCCTATTCTTCTTAAACCAATCATACGTTGGCAAGTGTCCTCACTAAAACGCTCGTTTCACAAAACTAAAAAAAGACTTATTTCGGCCAATAGGAAGCGAGGGTTTCTTCACCATTCAACGTGGGAGCTTTATTTGTCTAGGCCTTTAAGTCTTTAGATTAAACATAGTCATGTACTTACATCGCATTTTCCGACCTCTCTATCTCATAGAATTTTATTCATTGCTGTATACAGTAAAATTTCGACAAATTAATAATTTTAGGACTGCAAAATTTTATCGATTTAACGATGTATTAATTTATCAATAAATTAATAAAATATTAAAATATTAAACATTCGAAATTTAAATTTATAAAATAAAATAAAATCAACATGCAGTCTAACCTCGATAAATGTATGTTCGATAAATGAATAATTTTCTTTGGTCCTGATTTGGGCAAAGAGGCTAAATGAATAACCTCGCTATATGTATTAATGAATAAAAGAAGTTGAGTCCTTAAAGATACTATAAAAATCTAAATGAATAATCACTAAATTTCATACAAAAATACACAAAAATAAACCTAAATACTTTGTGCAATCAACGATGCTCGTATAAGAATCATTTTCTTTTTTAAAAGATGCCTTTAAGTTGATTGTTTTTTTCTGCCGCCTGAACTAATATGCATCATATCCTTAATTTTTTGCAATCCATGTATAACTTCCGATACACTTTGCTCGTATTGTTGCAAGGCATTTTTATGGTGATTACTGCTTGAAATGCCTCTTTTAATAACACACCTGGAGTGGCGCTACTATCAGCTGGTTCAAAATCATTCTCATCATTTGTTATTGACTCGATAATTTTTTCGTCCGTAGGCTATTCCGTAACTGCAACAATATTTTTGTTGGTATAGTTCAAGAAATGTTCGACATCCATCACATCTCTATAGTGTAACTTATAAATGATATCAGTTAATTCTTAAATATTTTCTTATGTTGACCATTTTCTGGGTCAGAAACATCAAAATTATATACATGAAAACTAAAATTACTTTCTAAATAAATATACACTCATTTAACGATAAATGACTAATTCACTTATCGATAAATATTAACCTCGCTAAAAGAATATTTTTTTTCCGGTCCCAAGTATATTCATTTATGGAGGTGAGATTGTAATTAGTTCCTATAATAACAGATGCCTTGAAATTAATTATCTTTGAAGGGAATCTCTAAAGATTTTATTAGCAATTCAAATAATTTTGCATCCGATAATTTTTTGGCGTGATATAAGATGATATATTGCATATTATGTGTATAAATGGACATACGTAAGACAAAAAAAGTATAATAATTGATGGATTCTGCTTCTCA
This sequence comes from Papaver atlanticum, assembly GCA_023531105.1. Taxonomy (NCBI): domain Eukaryota; kingdom Viridiplantae; phylum Streptophyta; class Magnoliopsida; order Ranunculales; family Papaveraceae; genus Papaver; species Papaver atlanticum. The sequence goes on along the minus strand of JAJJMB010010084.1, from coordinate 1,108,617 downwards.
TCTAAAAGGTGCCAAGAAATCCACAATAACAAAAGAAATTCGAAAACTATTGGGTGAATGCAGTCCGACATTATACAAATATGGACAGAAAAACAAACAACTACAGTTCCTATTTTAATAAAGCACCATAATGTGGTGATATTGCAGTGATTATTAATTGACATATTAGTTTGGGCCCTATTAGAAGCTTAAATTTTTTATTGCCTTATAAATTTAGCAAGGTTATTAATTTAGCACACTGACCCAAGTAGGGACTGGCAAAATATATTGGTTTAGCGAAGTTATTAATTTATCGAAGTTTTATTGTACAATAATAGCTTTAAAACTCCACATTCTGATTAGATATCGACTAGAAGCTTTCTGTCCAAAGAATATCCATATCTAACGGTTCTTCCTTTTCTGTGGCATATCTAATGGTTCTTCCTTTTCCGTGACGAAGCTCAAGAAATGGTGGACCATCTTATTGAGAATTTTCCCACATAGCTTAGATTCCCAGGATTTGTGAAGCGTATATTCCTTAGGAAATCTGTTAGAGCATTGCTCGGTTGAACCTGCTAAGCATTGGTATGTCAAGATTGGTTGTCATATTTTAGTTTCAAAACTTAAGGTCGCTTGATTAATTAATAGAGTCAACTTCGTTAGGTTAGACTAGGAAGTCTAGAAATGTTGAGACATACAAGTATTACTCTGAAGATCCATAGAATACGAAGACGTATCGACATCAACGGACAAATCATCCTTCTAATCGAGGTTCGTAATATAAGATTGAATTGTTTCCATTTCTATCTACGTTACTTTCAAGTCGTTTAGATTGAAAATATAACATGAGAAGTTATATATAAGAAACTCTAATGTTAGAGACTTGATCATCTAATTGTTATCAAAGTGTCAAGGAAGAATATACAAGTCGTATCACAACTTTGGTATATTGAATTACGAAGTATAAGGCTTACCTTTTGAACTTCATAACTGCAACATAAACACAATCTTTGTAACTTGTTACTAGATTGTGTGTTGAACTTAGGATCGATTCTATACCTAGAAAACCATGTCTAATTACATGAGTTTAATGAAGTAGACTTGTAGAACTTGTTTCGCAGTTGGAAGGAATCAATGGGATTGGTGGTCCAATTCCTATTGAGGATCTATAGCAGGACCGATCCCTATCTATTGGGTATCTATAACAGAATCGATCTTTATTGGGGATCTCTAGCAGAACCGATTCCCACCACAAAATCCAATTTCCGGTTTCACGTATTCTTTAGGTTTTGTGTGATTTTCGGAATGTGGGTTTGCTGTTTAGGAAAATTCAAGATGTCGACATAGTGAGTAATTTGAACATGTGTAAAATCTTATTCTTTTATTGTTCAAAGATATTTCTTGATACTCAAGGTGAGATCCCAAATCGAAATGTTTGAGAATCTTTTATTGAGATTTTCGAATATATATGTTTTATTTTTCCAGCAAGTAAATTATATCTATGAAAGATATATTAGTAAAGTGTACTTGTATGCTAGCAATATTGAGTTGTAATCCATGAGGGATTTTAGTATTAAAGTTGGATATTGGTTGGAATTAGACAAAATCGAAAATTGTTGTTTATTGCATATCTTGAGAATATTTTTGGTTATGGAAATTTCTTAGTGCCCAAACTACCTTGGTCTTTATTCTTCTTACAAACTTACCAGAGGCAGGCATTTTATTTTGTAGAAAATGTTATATACGACTAATAGTATTACTTGTAATACTATATTGGAGAAGAGAGTAACCTACTTAAGCGAAATCTCTTACCTCCGCTAGTTTAAAGACTTCTGTAGGATCAAGAAGCGTCTAGAGAGTACAATTGGTGGGAAACTAGAATTTTCATTGTTATTTTAGTTTTCAATTATTGATTTGATTGACTAATAGTCTTTAAACCTTGATTGCACCTAGTTTGATTATTCTTTAGAGCATTCTCTTATGACATAAGTTCACTCAAACAAGATCAAGAGATTAACGGTAATTCAGATCTGTTTTTAGATCTGACGTAGACTTGTGATCATCCATTGTTAACAAACTCCATTTGGTGTGTGATCGATCATAAGTGGAATCAAGTTTGTTTTGCAGGTACTTTGAAGATATTGTAGATTTGAAGACAAGAATGATTTACTTCGTGCACATACTTGATCAGCTGGGATCCGACTTAGATTTGTTTATCTTTTAGATATACATCTTTTTTTCTAGTCATATAGATCGACAAACTGTCATTTGGTGGTATTCTTTAGTATCCGAATTTTATAGTTTGTATACCTAGATCTGGTTATCTTGATAATCCAGATCATGGTAGATTTGACCGAACAAAGGACTTTACTAGGAAGAACCTTTTTTTAACTCAACAAAAATATCTGATTTACTTCTTGATATTAGTAGAGCGGTTATTGAATACATATTAGTCATTTAATGTTTTGGTAGATGATCTAAAAGAATTGAATGCTTGAAGTCTTCAAAAGAAGGTGAAGCAACTTAAGATAGTAGATCCTATCTTAGATTCACGTACGTTGGACAGATTGGTTGTAGGCGGAGGGATGCTAAGGATACTAGGTAATTTGGAGTAGTTTACTTGGTCTCAACTTTACGAAGTTGGTAGTGGTTGTTGTATAGCCGCTTAATTCTGAGAGTATTCAAAACTGGACTAGGTCATGGGGTTCTTCTGCATTTGCGGTTTTCTCATTAATAAAATCTTGTGTTGTGTTATTTACTTTAATTTTGCATTATTTAGCTTGTCTTTATAATTAAAGTAAATATGCTTTGTACGTTAATAAAAACACTTGGGTTGATCCCTATAGTTAGGTTTGGTTCCGGACTTATACTATATACCAAGTGTATACCTTGTGGTTGCTATCTTCTTGATAGTCTCCGTCTATATTAGATCACGCAAGGTATCTGTCATACAGGTTGATATCGAAAAGATTGTGGTGTGCTTGGTACCCTCGTTATTTCAAGGTAAAACCTATAGTTCATAATCCACCCCCCTTACATAATGCTTTGAAAAGCCATATGTATGTAATAAGATACTACTCCATCCGTCCCACTATTAGTTGACCTATTTGTTTTAAGATTTTGTCTCATTAATAGTTGATTTTATATCATTTGATACTCATGCTTATATTCGTTACGTAGGTGTTTTAAAATGCTTTTCAATGATATAAAATTTACGAATATCCGTGGTATAGTTTGAGAGATAAATCATTTCTAAATTATACTACTAGGTCAACTAATAGTGGGACGGAGGTAGTACTTAATAATTCTCCCCCTTTTTGTCAATAAAATGAGCAAAGGAGAAAAATAGGGATTATAATGAATTAACATAAGAGTTATCAAGACTATAGAATACATATAAGCTTTTATTTAGACGGTTTCACCAAGAAACTTTAGTGTCTTCATCAAGGAGATATATAAGTACAAGTATCTGCTACAATTCCACAGCCACACTCCCCACAAAAATATGACAATTAAGCACAAGTTCAAATTAAACTCTCACCCATTTGATATCATTCCCGAAAGAACAACATGAACGACCAGTCTCTAATCAAAAGAGAAGGATTTTCTTGGACATCAACAAATTTACCCGCCAGTTACAAACAAATTAGATTCGTATCCCCAATATTTTTCTCTCTTCCCGCCAGTTACGTACAAAGAAGGTAAATATATCGATGTTAATGTTAGAGGCACAAAGATACAAGATTTTCGTGGGAAAAATAATCATCGACAAAAACTATTCTTTGGCCAGTTACGAACAAAGAGGACAATTTATGCGACATGACTCAACATAAGAATTATATCTGCCGTAGCCATGTATGGACATAGAGATTAAATCTCACGAACTTATTCCCTGAAAGTTACGCAATCAAGAAGGAAATCCGATTCCCAGAGAACCTCTTACAAAGTCCTGAGCATTATATTCACACAATGTAATCGTAGAGAGATCAATACTGCAATTCTCAAAATAGTTTACTTCTGTTTTAGTCAGTGGTGAACACAAAAAGTTATGAGGCTAAACTATGGGAACATATGAGATGTCTTTTCTAAACACTAGAAGTATGATACCAAATTACAAATCTCACAAAAAAGGCAATACATATGTATTCCATAAAGATTAGGTATTGTGAGTCATCTTCCAAAATAAAATTTAATAAATAAACTTTAAACATGCAAGATGATATTGTTCGAACTAGCTAGTGTAATCACATAATATGCTACCTTAAACTCTTGTTATCCTCTTTAAACAATAAGAATAAATCCTTACAAGGAGTTACCTAGTAAAAAAAAGAAAAGAATACTAAAGCAAAAAGAAACATCTAATTAGATACCATTAGAAATGAAAAAGCGGGGGTCTAACAACCTCACCCAATATTTCGCTTAGCAATCTGTATGGACTAACTCCAATATACTTACAAGAGAATCAACTAGATAGTTAGACTCAATCTTATAAAAAGTATATCAAAGAGTTATATCTCAACCTCTCAATTCAATCCGCAATCAAACAAATATAATTTGCGAGTCCGATTGAATATAAGAGAGATAACTTGAACGGTACCAAAGACCAATGTTCAAGGATCAATCAATTTCAATCAACAACCAAAGGTTGGATTTACCAATTGATCAATTCAACGCACAACCTGTGATATTTCAATTATATAACAAGATATAATGCGGAAAAGAAATAACACAGACACCAGAAGTTTTGTTAACGAGGAAACCGCAAATGCAGAAAAACCCCGGGACCTAGTCCAGATTGAACACCACACTGTATTAAGGCCCTACAGACACTAGCCTACTACAAACTAACTTCGGTCTGGACTGTAGTTGAACCCCAATCAATCTCACACTTATTCAAGGTACAGTTGCGCTCCTTACGTCTCTGATCCCAGTAGGATACTACGCACTTTATTCCCTTAGCTGATCTCACCCACAACTAAGAGTTGCTACGACCCAAAGTCGAAGACTTGATAAACAAATCTGTATCACACAGAAAAGTCTATAGGAATAGATAAATCTGTCTCCCACATAAATACCTACGAGTTTTGTTCCGTATTTTGATAAATCAAGGTGAACAGGAACCAATTGATATACCGGACTTATATTCCCGAAGAACAACCTAGAAATATCAATCACCTCACAATAATCTTAATCGACTAGCGAAACAAGATATCGTGGAATCACAAACGATGATACGAAGGTGTTTGTGACTACTTTTTTTATCTTGCCTATCGGAGATATAAATCTCAAGCCAATCTTACGATTGTACTCAAACACGATAGATTTCAGCAAGATTAGATCACACAACTACAAAGAAAATAGTTGGGTCTGGCTTCACAATCCCAATGAAGTCTTTAAGTCGTTAACCTACAGGGTTTCGTGAAAAACCTAAGGTTAAAGGAGAATCGACTCTATCTTATACAACTAGTATCACACAGGAGGTGTGGGGATTAGGTTTCCCAGTTGCTAGAATTCTCCTTTATATAGTCTCCAAATCAGGGTTTGCAATCTAAGTTACCTTGGTAACAAAGCATTCAATATTCACCGTTAGATGAAAACCTGATTAGATTCAAGCTAATATATTTCAACCGTTAGATCGAACTTAGCTTGTTATACACAAATGAAATGTAACTTCATTTAGTTTTGAGTAACCGTACCTAAACGTGTACACTTAGTTGGTTCAACAATAGTTAACCAATGGTTAGCCATATGAGCACTTTCTTATCAACCTTATTCATCTTTACCATAACTAGTTCAAATGACTCAAATGAACTAGTTAGAGAGTTATTCAATTGCTTAGATCTTATAGAAGTATACAAGACACAATTGAAGCAAAATCGGTTTTGATTCACTCAAATCGATTCATGAACATTATATCCATGGTTTTCAAAGATTACATTCCTTATTATATCTCCCCCCGTTTCAAATTAACAGTCCTAATTGACTTTGTCAAGATATTAAGGAAATTCTATAAAATGTCGTGACTAACCCTTGACTAGCCCTATTTAATGTTATGTTGTTACCAAAACTAAAATTAATAGTATTAAAAATTATAATTGGATAGTATTATTATTCTAGGAAATATTTTAAGAAAATAAAAACAAACTTATACTGCTTTTATTATGGAGTCCATAATTAGAACGAGATGTAAGAATAAGTTGAAGTTTTATTAGGAATTTTATAACTATCCATAAATATTTTTATTCCAAAAAGGAATGACAATTAATACAAAGATACCGAGTAGATTTTTTCCTTATATATGGTTCTAATATTTAAAATTTTGAATTAAGTTTATATTAAAAATGATTCTATGATTATAAAAAATAAAGAGTATATTTGATAGTTTAAGGGAAAAATATGTCTATAAACAGGGCGGACAGATAAAAAAAGACAGACCAAAGTAGAAATTAGGACAGATAAAAAAAGACAGAGGGAGTAAATGTTTTAGTTCATGAACAAACCGATTTTAGAAAGTAAACTACTTAAGTAACCGGATTGAGTTTGTTTTTCACTTTCAAACTCCAGCAGAAATTCACGGACGTGAACTTTCCGCCATTATGCGTACGGGTATGCATACTTACCCGGATTTCCAACAACCGCCAGTACGCGTACGGGTATGCATACTTTGGGTTCCCGGTTTTGGACTTTTACACAAATGTGAGAACACACCATGTTTATATCCAAAGATGGTTACATGTTCTAAACTCTCATTTCAAACATTGAAACTTTCTTAGAGGATGTTATATAGTTTTTATTCACAAACTATTTTTCATCAAAGCGATTTTCAAGTTATTGAAATAATCAACATGACTTTCGTCACGAGTAAAGATGATCTTGTCCAAAGCGAAAGCTTACCAACACATATTTCGAGAAATAGATAAGCGAGATAAACTCGGCTCGAAATAGCAAATGTGTATAATCGAAATTTATATAGCAATACGACTTTTGTCTCAAGATAGGAGATATAATAGATAAATTTTTGAGTGATAGATAAGTTCAAGTCTCCACATACCTTTTTGTAGATGAAGTTCCACAAGTTCCTTGAGTAGTTCTTCATCTTTGCATGATGAACGTCGTGGAGTCTAGAGCTCAACTACACTTACTATCCTTGTCCGAGACTTAGATATAAGTAGACTAGAAATCAAGACTTATAGTTTTGGAAACTAAACTTGACAAACAAGCTTGAGATAGCAACGCTTGCGAGTTCGACCGAGCAGTGCTCTAACAAGAAACATCATTGGTTTTTAGGCCTTTGAGTTTTTCTTCTACCGCATCCACGAGTTTTGCAGGGAAGATATTTTGATTGACATGTGATTTCATGAGGACAACGTCATAGGATACCTTTTTCAACTCAGTTCTCAACATGTCTTGACCTTTTAAAGCTTCAACAAGTTGAATCTTTGCCTCCTCAAATTGTTTCAGAAAGTCATAGACAACATTAGCAGAAATCATCTCCTCTTGTTTTATATCTTGATGATCATGTAAAAGTACTAAATCACATTAGGATGATTCTCAGTAGTGTCTTCCACTTCATCTTCAACCAGAGTTCTTTTCTTCTTCCCTCTTGACCAAATACCATTGATTCTTAACAAGAGCTTCTTACATATTTTCTGAGAAGAACGAGACATGGGAGACATGCTTAATTGTAAGAGAGACTTGAATGAGAAAACTCAAACTCGGTATGAACATATGGTTAAATCAAAAGTAGTTTTCCAAAGTCGGTTCGCGACCACCTTTTGGAAAATGGGTCAAAAAAGGAAACAACATAGTTTCTCTTTGATTAGGAAACATTCGTGAACCGTTTTCCTTTCCAAGAGCACTAACCAAAACATAAACGTTTTTTTAGAACTTACACATATTCTCAAACCCAAAGAGTATTATTGCAGAAACTTCATGAAGTACTCATCTACAATCACATATTTACTCCATCAAAAATGCTTTTAATTATCAAATTTAGATGATTATAAAAATCTAAGAGCATAGCTTTTATATTATCTTGTTATACATATGCAGTAATTCCCATGGATCTTAATCTCGTCTCTTGCTTCGGAGTCGGATATGCAGGGAGACTAATATAAAGAGCATAAGATTCTTTGATACCCACAAGAAGTCATTGCATGGACTTCTATCCATATGTGGTTCCACCAAGTCAGAGACTTGTGTAAATGGTGCAAAGAGACAACTATGATATACAAGGTGTATACATAGAACCATTTTACTCAATCTGTCACATAACAGTTTGAGAATGGACATATCTCTTGGAGCAGAGGCTCAACAAAGAAGGATGTTTATCTTGTCTTCCCTTTTTTCCTTTAAAAAAAAACAACTTATGGAATATAATAAATGGACATAGTAATGAGCAATAAAAGCTTTTTGGGGAAGAAGCGTAGAAAGTCACAAAAAAGAACTATTGAAGTCAAATAAAACACCTATTGTTTGGTAATCACTGATATTTCAGGATTTAAAAAATATGAGGATCCAATTCTTGGTTGCTTAGAAAGCACAAGGGAAAGTATTCTCATACTCACGAAGAGAGACATGCCAACATTTAGATTTGTATGTGACTCTTCCTTTAGAATTATGGCCCTTTGGACTAGAGAAGTTATCATAAAACTCACTGTCATAATGAAAGGAGATGAAGTTGGAACCTTTACATGGGCACTTCTACTTTTCTTTGAAGGTGCATGATAACTTTTTTATGCCATCACTGTAACCTGCTATCATTAAGTTCATGTTAGCAAGTTGAACAGTTTCCTTAACTGGTATCACCTTAGATTCTCTAGCATACAGAGTTCTTTTAGGAACCCATATTCTTGAGGGATTCTTTGAGTTCTTCTTAGAGCGATTTGAGCCACTACTCTTGCTTTCTATTTTATTATTAGTTGAGCAAGCAGAATTGACATTCCTGGAGTACGACTTTGCATGAGAGTCGGTGCCCATTGTTTTCGAACCAAACATGATTAAAATTTTAAATGTCAGTTTCACCTTTTAGAATGAGATTCAAGGTGTCTTTGAGAGACTAAAATTGACTTTTCCTCCAATCTAAGCTTATGCTCATTTCGAACATGTCATTCTGCATTACAGAATTAACAAGTCTTTTGAATTCTGATGGGATCAGAAGGAGTAGTCTTGGCACAAGAACTATTAGAAGTACTTTTCCTTCTTGGCACAACAATTTTTCCTCGGTCAAAAAATTCTATCTGTTCATCCCTTTTTAAGGTGGTGACACCTTGAGTATGGTCTTTTAAAGAATATAGTGTTAGGACATCATGAGTACCTTTGGCAATCACTTTTTCTAACTCCTTGATTTTCTCAGAAGCCAAGGATAAGGCTAATTTTTCTTCATAAACTCCACAATAAGTAGAAAGGGTATCCGGTAGAAGTTTGAGTTCCAAGGATTTGTTCTATAATTGTGCCCCAAGTTAGATAATTTGCATATCTACTTTAACCTTTTCTCTGAGAAGTTCATTTATTCTTGAATCCTTTTCATTATCCTTACCAATGAGAGTACTGACTTCGTTTTTCATCTTGTTGACCTCAGAGGCCTGAATTTTTAAGATGTTTAAGAATCTCAGCACTTTTTTTGGCTGTTTCCCTTTCCACTTATGAGTCAAAATCATCAGTAAGATGAGATAAAAATTATCAGTACCAAAATGTTTTATGGAGACAAAATGTTCGACTATTCACGAGAGGGAAGAAAATCCGATCTCATTAATGGAGTCCAAAAAGACATCGCTTTCAATAAATCGCACTCTAATCCATTGATTAAGATCGCCACAAACACATACTTATTAGGTCTAAAGGTGTTTGCCTATTTTCATACAAAATTAAAAGGGATAATTGGCCTTTGATACTCAGATTTTGTCCTGGACTAGGCTTTGGTCTAACATTTGTCTAACGTTAGGGCTTGGTACCTGGACCAGACGTTGACCCAAGTTGACCAGTTAAGTCATAACGTGGCTAATGCTTTAGTTAATTAACACGTTTTTACGAAAATATACTCCCTCCGTACCACATATATAGGCGGAATAGTTGAAATCTCTTAGATTAAGAATTTTTTTGATTTTATAAATTTCTATGTTTTTTCCTGTTTTACCCTTAATTATATTCCCAATGTTAGAGACATATACTCAATTGTGATGATTCCCAAGCAAATAAATAATGGTAGTAGAAGTAAAAAATGGTTTTGAAATTTGGACTCCGCCTACATAATGGTACAAGGAAAAATGAAAATTTCGCCTATATAATAGGTACGGAGGGAGTATTTATCTTTAGTAACAATGATTGACCGTATCCTTAACCCATCAAACACGTGGACGATCTACATTAGATCTCCATACACCTAAGAGATTAACGGCTAAGATTTCAACCTTGTTTCATTTAATTCATCCGTCACACTTGAATGGAAACCCCATTTGCATCTTCTTCTTCTTGAAATCCATATACACACACAGAAACCCAGGTCTCAAAACCATCTTCATCTCTTTTCTCTTATTTAAATCCCATATCAACACCATCATGAAATTATTTCCCCTCTCTTTTTCTCTTTCTCATATGTGATTGAAGATCTCAAAATTTCAGATTAAACTTAATCGTCTGCCCTAAAAATTTCAGATTTAATTCATCTGTGATTAAATCCCATATCGAAACTCATTTTCTTCGTTTTTTTTTTCATACCCTAAATCATAACCCTTAAACCCATTAATCTCCTGCCCTAAAGTTTTGATTTCACTTTGATTCCGAGCTCTGATTTTTGGTATTTGATTCGTGGGTTTGGAGGAATTTTAAGGTTTTTGGTGTGTTCAATTTCGGTTTGGGAGGTGTAAATTTGAGGTTGGAGATGAAATCAGGGTTATCTGGTTAAAGTTTAAGAGTGCTTTAAGATTGAAAAATTGTGGTTTTCTGGATATGTAATACAACGGTTAGAGAATTGATTTGATGATGAGTCTCCTCTGAAAGTTAATACGAGAATAGCTGACGGAGGTGTTTCTCTGTCAAGATATATAGCAGAGAGTGTTGAATCTCGATCAAGTACTAAATATTGATGATCAACTATTAATGATAATCTATATCTTTATTTTTCGGTGTGATTGTTTTAAGGTTTTACTCAATTTTTCCGAATTAGGATCGTTGTAGATTTGTGGATGATGATGTAGAGATTTGAATGTTGGTAGTCTTGGTAGTGTGGTCTTGGATGAAGATGAATGAGGCGCTCAACAGACGCCGAAATAGTGAACAATTCTATTGAAATTTCATATCTGTTTTTTTTCCTAACGGTGCTGTTAGGGTGTTATATAATTTCATTTTATTAAATTTGTTAAATAATTATTAAATAAAAGTTTAGACTTAACTGGTCATCTTGGGTCAACGTCTGGTCCAGGTATCAATCCCTAACGTTGGACAAATGTTAGACCAAAGCCTAGTCCTGGACAAAACCTGAATACCAAAGTTCAATCATCCCAAATTAAAAAGGAGTGAGTACCAAGTACACCACCAAATTTGTCTTTCAGCAACCTGTATGGACAAACCTAATACAATTGCAAGTATATTAACTTAATGATTCTTGACAATATGTATGTAGAGTTTATATCTCTATCTCTTGTCAATCAGAAAGTCTAGACTCAAGAGTCTATGAACCTGATTCTTAAGAAGAGTACTTGGATGATCTCAAAAATCAATATTCAAAATCAATCTAGTCGTATCTAAATAATCAAATCGGAATTCTGCCAAGAATGAAACTTGTTATCTATCTTTAAAGATACGAATTCTACAAGAACGAGTCTCGTAATCGATCATAATTAATATGAACTTATTTATTTGCTAGTCCCGAGCAAATCAAAACTACAAAAATAAAAATCCTAACTCACTGTCGCAGGCATCGTCGATTGCACTTAGCATGTGCAACAAACCTTTAAACCCCTAGGTGGCCCTAGTGGCCGAGTTATAGTCTCGGGAGGGTTTACCAGAGGTGTACCCACAAAACCTTTACTCCAGACCCTAGCTATCTACGCAGAATCTTGGAATGCACTAAAGAATCTCCTTGGTTGGCATACTTATTGATTACGGGAGGAAGTACCCTGATGCGAAATTCCAATTGCTGTATATGAGTTTGCACTCAAGTATACTAAAATTCATATATAAGTGACAGAGCTCTACTCAGATAGTCGCACTATGGACATCAATATCCGGAATCAAACAAATCACATGAATAGATTAAGAAGATGGATATAGAAATAGATGGTTGCGAATGGACTTCAATGCCAAGATGAACCTATGACCTAGTGGATTGAGATACTGGTCTGGACTAATATCAACACAACTGGCATATACAAGGGAACCAGTGGTCGACAATCCTAAATCTACATCAACACAGTTGGCATATACAAGGGAACCAGTGGTCGACTTTATAATAAACCTTTTTTTTTTTTTTTTTTTTTTAAA
>JAJJMB010010084.1:1024419-1095758 GCA_023531105.1 Papaver atlanticum | reverse complement strand
GGATTAGTCACCTCGAATCGTATAACAGTAGTCGGAATAACTGTGGGTCTTCAAAACCAAATAGAGCTGACCAAAGGAAACTGTAATAAACCAACGAAATGAACAAGACTAGCATGCCCTTACCTAGTTTCCTGATTAAGAAATTTATATCTAATTGTGGTTCAGGTTCAGGTTCTATGAAAGGGTCTAAATAAAATATTTTCATTGGTTGCGTTTCTTCATAGGTGGGATCCGAATTATTAGGTCATAGAGTCTGGAAAAACTCAAATAAAAAATTAGAAGCACATAATAATAACCTGAATAATTGAGGATCCTAAAGTCAATCAAATTTGACTTACACAATTGACCACGATAAAAGTGATGGTCATTTTTAAGCAAATGTGTCGATTCTAATTTCCTAAAGCATTTAGGTTTAGTCTCACAACTTAATATTCGACACATTTGGAATATAAACGTTCCCACAGTTGGAAGAAAACTATTTGGTGGGAAAACAAAGTCAATCTGGGTATCATAGCCTGGGCAAACCACATCAACCATAGGATGGGTTTCTAACGACTGAACTTCTTCCTGGACATCATTAGGTTCGGGAAAACGAGTATGAAGGTAATCTTGTAAAATGGTCGAGGCACAGATATCCAGTCCTAAGTGAGGGGACTTTCTGAGAGTCAAAGCACATGGAGAATGATAATCACCCCCAAACTTAGAGTTTTCAGTGTCTCTAGTTAGACTAGCCATAATCTCCCTAATTTCTAGGTCATCAGATTCCTGAAAATAGGCAATTGATTCTTCTAAGTCAAGTTCATCCTCACTCATCTCTACGAGTTCATTTTCTTTGTCTAAGACTATTGTTTCTAAATCACTAGACAATAAAACAGTATTTTCAGAATAATCTCGTTCCTCTAAACCATTATTGGCTTCGTAATCAAAAGGAAATACTACATCGTCTAAAACGGGGATATCTCTAGTCAAATCCTCGTCCTTTTGAATAGGTGAATAATTATTAAAATTATTTGGATTTGAACTAGAAATAACATTATCATTATAAAGCTCAATTGGAGTAACAAATTCCTGATCACTATGCCTACATATTTCAGATTCTTCAGCAACACTATCCTCATCATAATCGTCATTATAATAACATGGAAATGGTTGAACCTCATCTAAACATGTAGTGTTACCAATTCTAACCTCGTCATCTTGATTATGCAAATAACTATCATTATTTTTAAGGGTATTATTAGAAACACTGTATTGGAAATTAAGATTATTTCGAGCAAGTCTTTCGTTCGTCTCAGCCATCAGCTTGAGGGATTCCTCTATAGAAAGTTTTCTCAATGGTGCAGTTTGTCTATTCATTTCCGACATAAACCTATTTGTTTGCTCAGTTAATTGCTTAAGAGACTCTTCTAAAGATACGGAAGGATCATAAATAGGAACAGAAGGATCATAATAAGGACTAGTTTTCAACAGTTTGATTGTATTGTCCAAAGACGAGGTACTAGCACTACAATAATCCTTATTTTCTTGCTCGTATGACCGGTGTGTGTGTGGATAGTAATTGGGCTCACCATGGTATGAAACATAACCTTCAAAAGGTTGGTGTTCCCAACCACTATTTACACTATGGTCGTAGTGTGAATAATGTCCATTTTGAAACTCAGTCGGATATTCATTGTATTGGTTTCTATCATACCAGTTCGACATTCTTAATTGCAAGGGAATTCTAAACAATCACAAACAAGGCTGACTCGACCATATCAAACCTATAAAATCTAGCAAACAACAAGCATGATGGCTCCACTTAGATTGTTTTAGACCAGCTTCTAATCTCCCAAAAGGAAACTGGGTATAGTTTTAGCAAACCTCTCTAGAACGATCCGAATAAAGTAAATCGAAGAGAAGTAGGGGAAGCTCAGAGGAGCTTTGATACCCCCACCTCTTTGGCAACGCTTCCCTGGGTTACAAGGCGGCTCTAATCGACTTACAGTAATCTTCCTGAACTTTGAGTTAGGCTAACAAGATACCCAATACGGTCCTTTCAAACGACTTTCCTAGAAGCTCGTTACCTTATCGGTCTCGTTCTAATCAAGATTTTAGGCTTGGGATCGCGTTTGGTATCGTTTTCCTAAAGCGGGCAAGAAGAGAACGGTGATGAAATCCGAACTCTTATCTTATATGGCCAGGCCTTGCCCTTTACTAGGAAAATAAATGTTCGTATTCAATTCCTCAGCATATATGCACCTTAATGAAGACAGTAAACCCGCTGACAGGGGATTCCCGGGTGTTTAAAAATTTACCTCCCATACCAGACGGGCGAAGAACCGCTGTAGTCGACTCGGGCCACTGACTCCTGTGTCAATGTGCGAACCCGAGGGGCCGAGACGATATCGTAATCGTCGTCCTTCCCTGCAAACAGTTTATATTTAATTTTAACCCTTCCTTAAGGTTTAAAAATAATAAAAGTCCAAAGTCCAATGTCCAAAAAATAATAAAAAATTAATTTTTTTTAAATGGTTCAAAAATAAAAATTTACAAAAATAAAGTCCTATTTACAATTTCTAAAAAAAAAAAAAAAAAAATCTAATTAAATTTTTTTGATGTGATTTGTAGTTGTAGTGGTAAAAAGATTCGTTGCTCAAACTTGTGAAGGATTTTTTTTTAGACTTAAATTAAACTCAACAATGCAAAAAAAATTATATCAAAAATATAAAGAAATACCGAGACTCTGGATTCCACCATTGACCAATTAATTGATAAACTCTAATCAATATTCATGCAATTTTTTTCTTTAAAGTGATTCTAATATTTGCCTCTAATAGATTTTTGAAGTAATAGTTGTAATCACAAAGCATGAAACATCAAATTTTTTAAAACCTAGCATGTTCCATCAAAAAAACTCACAACTACTCAATAAAAATCAATTTTTCTATATTCGTTCTATGCAAATAATCATATAAAAAATTGCAAAAAATAATAAAATAGAATTATACCACTTTTCATGAAACAATGGTTTCCTCCATCGCCTCGGCTAAGGGATTTAGCTCCTCATATTAATCGTGATCTCAAAATACATGTTTATGGCTCAAAAATTGATTAAAAGGGAGAAAAGGGTATACTGTAGTCGCTGAAAGTCTAAAACAGAAGACGGAATCGTTGCTGAAAGGCTTCGGTGACTGCAGGCAGGAGCGACCGTAACTCGTTGTCACTGAAAATAAGTCTGCCTCTGTGACTGACTGTGTGGGTCTTATGTTCTTCGTCTTCTTTGTCTTCAGCAGCAGCAGCAGCAGAACGCGTTCTTCTCCAATTGATTTTTTTCGCTTCTCTAAGGCTCTAAACTTCCCCCAAAGTGTTCATAACTCTTCCTTGACCTCCCTAGAGCTTATATATCCCTCACAGGACGGTTTAAACTCGATCAAAATCTCTTTTTTTCTTCCCAAAACTAAACTTTTCTTTTCTGCCAAGTTTTGAAGATTCTATCACGTTTTATCACTTCACCTCCTTCCTGAATTATCCAAACTATCCTCTTATTCTTCGACAAACAAATCCTTGCGATATATAGCACGTAACTTCCATGTATAACTCGAAAACTTGCCTGTTTCCATTTATAGTTTTTTTCTTCCCTGTTTTATCAAAACCCGATCATCTAGCCCATTCTAATCGACACAAACAGATGTACCAACCCTGTTTACTCCATTCAAGTCCATCCCAACTTAGTTTGGCGATTGAATCTCCTCCAATCGGTTCCAAAAATCCAACTCTAAATATCAACACGTCTGCGCAGTGAAGAACTTTTTTCCCGCCAAAAATGAATTTCAAACAAAGGGGATGACCTCCCCTTATCCAGACCAGGGGTGCGAATAGAAAATGGTCACCCCTTAGTAATTTGGTTGCCCCTTAGTAATTTTCTCCCATGAGCGCAAAAACCACTTTTCGAGCCAAATTCGCCGCAAAAGCCCATTTTTCCAAAAACACCTACAAGGGATAAAATACCAAAATTAATACAAAAATGGGTACTAACACTATACATAAAAGAGATAAAAATAGACACATAAATGCGCCTATCATTTATCTACTAGAATCGAATATGTACTACTTGTGAGATTCCTATTATAAAGATAAATAACATAATGTGTAAAAGAAAAACACACAAGACACTAGAAGTTTTATCAGTGAGGAAACTACAACTGCCGAAAACCCCCGGGACCTCGTCCAGATTTCAACACCGAACTGTGTTAAGCCGCTACAGATACCAGCCTTACTACCATACTTACGTCTGTAATGTGTTTGAGACCGGATTCACCCTCTAAGCAATTTAGCATCGGTCGTGCTCCTTACGTCTCTTGAACCTCGTAAGGCTATACACAATTGATTCCTTTAGCTGACGTCCTTTACAACCTAAGATTTGCTTCAACCTAAATGAAGACTTTTGATACCAATCTTCCTCTAACAGATAAGCTATTTGATTTCCCTTTAAACCGAATACATCAAGACTTGGAAATCTGTTTGCATTAGACAAAGCTAGCAAACCTCATAAATCCAATACACTTACACTCGGTTAGCTGAGAATCCTGGATTCCTAACCACCTCTCAAGAACAATCGTTAACTAATCAATTAAGAATAGTTTTTAGATATCTATCTTGAGGAATCACAAATCCAAGATGAAGAGAACTTTCGATTTTTATCTATCTCGTTCCCGAAAGAGATTACTAAAACCTCGATAACATTAAGAACAAGATAAGGATACACGAACTATCAAGGTAAATATAGTCGGACCTGGATTCACGAATCCCTAAGTAAAGTCTTTTAGTCATAGACCTAGTTATGTTTCTCGAGGAAACCTAAGTCAATAGAGGAAAACTCTAGTAGGATATAAAAGTGTCGGGGATTGAATTTCCTAGTTAATGAGTCTCTCTAGTTATAGATTTTCAAAACTGAGGGTTGCTTAGAATTCAAGCTAAGATAACTTGAGAATCAAGCATACACTTTCTCAGTTTAGATGAAACTCTAGTTAGGATTTCAAGTAAGCATGTAAAAAACATGTCTTTAAATCACATACAAGAATATACAATGTGGTACAGGTTCTGGAACCGTGTATAATGATAGTTCTTGGAAAATATGCCATTCGAAGTTGTAAGCAATTATGTTTCGTCTAAACAAGTAATATTTTAATCATAATGCACATACAAAAGGTGTTTTAGCGATCGTAGATGTCTTAGAGGTGTTTATGAGAGTCATAGAAATGTTAAACTTATTAATAAAAAAGTCTTTGAGCATCTGCTAATACGTACTGGAATGGCTTGTGAAACGGTTCACGAACCGTTAGACAATTCATGAATTCAGGACGCTATGGTTCGTGAACTGTTGAGCTATTCCCGAACTCATATGTCTTCGGTTCGTGAACCGTTGGCTATTTCACAAATTCAGATCACCATAATTCGTGAACTGTCCCATTCAGAACTATATAGTTCGCGAATTGGGTTCATTAGTTCTAAAACACTCTCTTTTGATGTTGAAACATTGCCATTTTCCATAGACATATAATATCAGTGCTTGGGAAATTTTCAAATGATCCATATGACACAAAAATAGTTCTTGAACAATAGACTGTTTCAAAATAAGATTGTAAAGGACCAATGAACATCCATTGCTTAAATCATATTTCGATCTGTTTAACAAGACAAGCTTGACTCGAATTTTCTTCTATGCAATATTAATCTACTAAAAGTCATATGACATAGTCTCAGAATGGTAATGCATGTGAGTAAATAGAATGTTTTAGTCTTCATATACCTCTTTGTTGATGAAGTTATCCAAATGTCTTCATTGATCTTCTGTCTTTGAGGGTTATTCAATGATGTCTGATACTCAACTACCAACCTATACACCAGTCCGAGACTTGACTTTAACAGACTAGAAATCAAGATATAGTTTTATTCATCTAAGATTGACAACAAGCTTGAGATAGCAAAACTTGCGAGTTCGACCGAGCAGCGCTCTAACAAAGTGGAAATTGAGTACCGCAAGTAAAGAAGCAAAGTCCCAAAACCTAACTTCTGACTAGAAAAAACTTTATATGGATGACGAAGATTCGTTAAAGGAATTTAAGCGCAAAAATTATTTAGAGATACAAAATTATGAAATATTTACCTGATCGATACGAGTCTAAGAAACATGCCATCACTGAAGGAAACGATCTGACAACACTTTCCATAAGCACTCTCGTTGGTCAGTTAAAGATCTTTGATCATGAACAACAAACTAAAGCTGGAAAAGATATTTCCTTCAAATCATCTAAAGACACTGAAGTACTTGATAAAAGTGAAACTGTTGGTATCTCTGAGAAACATCTTGTTGATGACCGTGAATTTTCAGATGAAGATCTTGACATTTCCGTATCTCTTATCACAAGACAGTTTAGAGATCTTTTTGGAATAGAAATAAACGTTTCTCTAAAGATGAAAAATGTAATACCTCTTTACTGAATAATTAGGAATTTCAAGTTAAATTCTATATTTCGTAAGAGTGTATAAGTGGTGTAAGTTAATTTTAGCTAGAATTGTCTAGATGGGTTTTCCGCTTATCAATTACTGATGTGATTTTAAAGTTGTTGTAGTAAATGAGTTCAAACTCTCGGACTTGTGAAGATTCGAGTTTATAAATTTAATAAAAATATATAAACAAAAATTATAAACAATGGTGAGAGGTACTGGAACAAAGGATTTGGCAAATCTTCATAACATAAGGTTCAATTAGTTATTCTTTGACAGTTTTAGCTCAAGAAATTTAAACATGGACTCTTATTTTTCCATGGTAGATTCTCAAAACATTAGTTATAAGTCGTAAGCATGGGACATCAAACATCTAAGCAAGCATGACCCATCTAATAAAATAATAACTAATTAATCAAAATCATATTTCAATTAATTTTAATGCAAAAGTCATAAAAAGAATAAAAATAAATTTACCCATGTATGAAGTTCGGCCTCCTCCGTCGTCCCAGCGTTGTGGTTTAGCTCTTCATGCTCAAAACACACTCAAAAGATAGAAACATGGCTCAAAAGGTGTTTTTATTGAAGAGAAATAATAATACAGCGAATCTGCAACACTTAATGGTCGTTACAGAAGTCACCGTTACAATCAGGTGTTGTTTATCAACGATAACCGTGGTCTGCTGTTGAAGAACGATACTTCTTTGCGACTGTTCTTTGTGGGTCAATGTTCTTCGTCTCCTTCTTCTTCAGCAGGAAGCTTGCTGTTCGTCTTGATTTCTCACTCCTCAGCCCTCCTAAAGTCCCCAAACTCTCGACAACCCTTCTATATGACCCAACCAATCTATTTATATCAAAAAGACCGATTAAATCTTTTCAAAATCTTCCAAAATCTCTTCCTTTCTCTTCACGACAAAGTTGCAAAAATTTCTTGTTTTAGAATTTCTACGCGTTTATTAGCTTTCCTTTTGATTCTAAACTCTTCCTTAGATAGATACAAATCTTTACGAAGGTTTATAGCACTTTAATCTCTCTAAAATTTCCTAAAACAGGTCACACACGTGACTTTCCATATTTTGCTGTTGCGATAAAAATCCGTCGATTGAGCCCAGTTTAATTGATTTCAACACCCATATTAGATTCCTAGACCCATAAGGAGTCTATCCTATGAAAATCAGAGGTTTAGTCGACCTCTAACTCCTCCAAATCACTACCACCAAAACTGCCAGAAACATGTTTTGTGTTTTGGTTTTGGTTTCCCGCCAAAAACAGAATTTGAACGTGAATGGGAAAGGTTACCCCTTATCCAGTGGTCGCCCCTTATCCGTTGCTGGAGTCTGCATAACACTCGTCCATTGGGTTGCATTTATCAACTTTTCGAGCCAATTTTTCCGCAAAAGCTTATTTCTCCAAAAACACCTACAAAGAGATAAAATACCAAAATAAGTACAAAAATGGGTACTAACAATATACACAATAGAGATGAAAATAGACACATAAATGCGTCTATCAAATACCCCCAAACTTATTATTTGCTAGTCTCGAGCAAATCAAAAACAGAAAATAAAATCCTAACTCACTGTCGCAGGCATCATCGATTGCACTTAGTATGTGCAACAAGCCTTTAAACCCCTAGGTGGCCCTAGTGGTCGAGTTATAGTCTCGGGAGGGTTTACCAGAGGTGTACCCACAAAACCTTTACTCCAAACCCTAGCTATCTACGCAGAACCTTGGAATGCACTAAAGAACCTCCTTGGTTGGCATACTTATTGATTACGGGAGGAAGTACCCTGATGCGAAATTCCAATTGCTGTACACGAGTTTGCACTCAAGCATACTAAATTCATATATAAGTGACAGAGCTCTACTCATATAGTCGCACTATGGACATCAATATCCGGAGTTAACAAATCACATGGATAGATTAAGAGATGGATATAGAAAAACATAGCTGGTTTGATGTTGACTAGGTGAACGGTGTTTCTCATATCTGTCTGAAGGCCACTGCCAAAATGAACCTATCCTAATGGACTGAAATACTTGTCTGACTAATATCAACATAACTGGCATATACAAGGTAACCAGTGGTCGATAATCCTAATTCTAGATCAACTCGTCTGGCATATACAAGGGAACCAGCGGTCGATTTATTGAACACACATTTATTTATTTTAAGAACTAACACATGATTAGATCTTGTGGATCCAAGCGCATGCTTCTTGTCAGCAGATTACATGGTAATTCCCGTGGATCCTGCATTCCACGCTTGTTTAGGCGACGAAGACAGGGAGAACACACAATATTGCTATCCAAGTGTTAATATTTATTCCGATTGGTCTAGTCTTTTTTTTTTATATCTCAATCACTCTATTTCACCCTAGCAGTGGTAAGAACTTGAATCATGAGCCCCACCTAATCACTTAGAGAAACATATTTTTAAAAAGAAAATAAAATAAAAACGGAAGTGAAAAGGACTCAACGAGATATGGCGAAACTATCATGTTATTTCTAACACCTGAGCTCCATGCTTTTATGAATAGACTCTTATAGATGTTTCCATCTAGTCAGATTGGTTCCTCAACTCCAACAATCAAGATGCTTCCATCCACTTAGATCGGTTAGTGCTATTCTTAATAGGCATAAATTTCTAGGCTCTGGAGTTTATAATGCAACTAAAAAGTTTCTCCCATACCCCCAAACTTAAATCTAATATTGTCCTCAATGTTCTAAAGATAAAATTAAAAGCATGAACAAGGAGAAACTGTTACCATTTGAAGCAAAAGAGTTAACGAAAGATATTACCGTGTTGCATGAGCATGGGTTACCTCCCAAGAAGTGCTAAGTTTAAAGTCTTCAACCAGACTAAGAAAGGATTAGTCACCTCATAAAATCATAAAGTAATAGCCGAAATATCTGTGGGTCATCAAAACCAAATAGAGCTATCACAAGTAAAAGGAATCTGCAACCTGCCAAGAAAATAAACAAATAAAGCACACCCTTGTCTAGTTTCCTGTTTAAGACAACTACATCTAGCTGTGGTTCGGGTTCAGGTTCTATAACTGGGTCGAGATAAAATATTTTCATGGACTGCATTTCCTCATAGGTAAGATCCAAATTATTAGGTCTTAGAGTTTGTAGAAACTAAAATAAGAACTTAGAAGCACATAATAATAACCTAAATAATTGAGGATCCTCTAAGTCAATCAGGTTTGACTTACATAATTGACCACAATTAAAGTAGTGGTCATTCCTAAGCAAATGTGTCGATGTTATTAACCTAAAGTACTTAGGCTTAATCTCAGAACCTAATAGGTGACACATTTGAAATCTATATGTTCCCACATTTGGAAGAAAACTATTTGGTGGGAAAACAAAGTCGACCGGGGTATCATAGCCTGGGTAAACCACATCAACCAGAGGATGGGTTTCTAACAACTGAACTTCCTTATGGATATCACTAGGTTCAGGAAAACGTGTATGAAGATAATCTATTAAAACGGTTGAGGAACATATGTCAAGTCCCAAGTGAGGGACCTTTCTAAGAGTTAAAGCACATGGAGAATGATAATCACCCCCAAACTTAGAGTTTTCAGTGTCTCTAGTTAGACTAGTCACAATCTCCCTAATTTCTAGGTCATCAGATTCCTGAAAATAGGCAATTGATTCTTCTAAGTCAAGTTCATCCTCACTCATCTCTACTAGTTCATTTTCTTTGTCTAAGACTATTGTTTCTAAATCACTAGACAATAAAACAACATTTTCAGAATAAACTCGTTCCTCTAAACCATTATTGGCTTCGTAATCAAAAGGAAATACTACATCGTCTAAAACGGGAATATCTCTAGTCAAATCCTCGTCCTTTTGAATAGGTGAATAATTATTAAAATTATTTGGATTTGAACAAGAAATAACATTATCATTATAAAGCTCAATTGGAGTAACAATTTCTTGATCACTATGCCCACATATTTCAGATTCTTCATCAACACTATCCTCGTCATAATCATCATTGTAATAGCATGAAAATGGTCGAACCTCATCTAAAGTAGTGTTACCAATACTAACCTCGTCATCTTGATTATGCAAATAACTATCCTCATTTTCAAGGGTATTATTGGAAATACTGTATTGGAAATCAAGATTATTTCGAGCAAGTCTTTCGTTCGTCTCAGCCATTTGCTTGAGGGATTCCTCTATAGAAAATTCACTCAATGGTGCAGTTTGTTTATTCATTTCCGACACAAACCTATTTGTATGCTCAGTTAACTGCTTAAGAGACTCTTCTAAAGATATGGAAGGATCATAAATAGGAACAGAAGGATCATAATAAGGACTAGTTTTCAACAGTTTGATTGTATTGTCCAAAGAGTAGTAACTAGTACTATAATGTTCCTGATTTTCTTGCTTGTAAGACCAATTCGCGTGTGGATAGTAATTGGGCTCACCATGGTATGAACCATAACCTTGAAAAGGTTGGCGTTCCCAACTACTATTCCCACCATGGTCATAAAAATTATGATGTCCATATTCAAATTCAGGTCGATACTCATTGTATTGGCTTCTATCATACCAGTTCGACATTCTTAATTGCAAGGGAATTCTACACAATCACAAACAAGGTTGACTCGACCAAATCAAACCTATAAAATCTAACAAACAACAAGCATGATGGCTCCCTTAGATTGTTTCTAGACCAGCTTCTATCCTTCAAAGAGGCAACTAGGTATAGTTTTAGCAAACCTCTCTAGAACGATCCGAATAAAGTAAGTCGAAGAGAAGTAGGGGAAGCTCATAGGAGCTTTGATACCCCCACCTCTTTGGCAACGCTTCCCTGGGTTACAAGGCGGCTCTATTCGACTTATAGTAATCTTCCTGAACTTTGAGTTAGGCTAACAAGATACCCAATACGATCCTTTTGAACGACTTTCCTATTAAGCTCGTTACCCTATCGGTCTCGTTCTAGTCAACATTTTAATGCTTAGGTTCGCGTTAGGTATCGTTTTCCTAAGACGGGCAAGAAGAGAACGGTGATGAAATCCGAAACCTTATCTTGTATGGCCTGGCCTTGCCCTTTACTAGGAAATTAAAATCCGTATTCAAAGCCTCAACATATATGCACCTTAAGGAAGACAGTAAACCCGCTGACAGGGGATTCACGGGTGTTTAGAAGCTTACCTCTCGTACCAGACGGGGGATGAATCGCTGAAGTCGACTCGGGCCACTAACTCTTGTGTCAGTGTACGAACCCGAGGGGCCGAGACGATATCGTAATCGTCGTCCTTCCCTGCAAACAGTTTTGGATTTAATTACCCTTCCGTAGGGTTTTTTTTTAAAAAAAAAAAAAAAAAAATGTCCAAAGTCCAATGTCCCAAAAATAAAAATAAAAATGTCCAAAAATAAAAATTTACAAAAATAAAGTCCTATTTACAATTTCTAAAAATAAAATCTAATAATAAAAATAAAATCTAATTAAAAATATATATATATATCTTCGTCTTTTCTCCGTTCTTTTCGCTTTGTCTAGCTTTTAATCCTCCTGGTCTTTCATATCCAATTCCTTTTTGATTCAAAACCTGCAACAAAAAGACAAATACCCAAGAAACGTAAAAAAGAACAAAGAAAAAAAATAAATCTAAAAACTCTAAATCTAAAAACAAATCCGCGTCGACGGCGCCAAAAATTGATGTGATTTTAAAGTTGTTGTAGTAAATGAGTTCAAACTCTCAGACTTGTGAAGATTCGAGTTTATAAATTTAATAAAAATATATAAACAAAAATTATAAACAATGGTGAGAGGTACTGGAACTAAGGATTTGACCAATCTTCATAACATAAGGTTCAATTAGTTATTCTTTGACAGTTTTAGCTCAAGAAATTTAAACATGGACTCTTATTTTTCCATGGTAGATTCTCAAAACATTAGTTATAAGTCGTAAGCATGGGACATCAAACATCTAAGCAAGCATGACCCATCTAATAAAATAATAACTAATTAATCAAAATCATATTTCAATTAATTTTAATGCAAAAGTCATAAAAAGAATAAAAATAAATTTACCCATGTATGAAGTTCGGTCTCCTCCGCCGTCCCAGCGTTGGGGTTTAGCTCTTCATGCTCAAAACACACTCAAAAGATAGAAACATGGCTCAAAAGGTGTTTTTATTGAAGAGAAATAATAATATAGCGAATCTGCAACACTTAATGGTCGTTACAGAAGTCACCGTTACAATCAGGTGCTGTTTATAAACGATAACTGTGGTCTGCTGTTTAAGAACGATACTTCTTTGCAACTGTTCTTTGTGGGTCAATGTTCTTCGTCTACTTCTTCTTCAGCAGCAGCAGCAAACAGCAGCAGGAAGCTTGCTGTTCGTCTTGATTTCTCACTCCTCAGCCCTCCTAAAGTCCCCAAACTCTCGACAACCCTTCTATATGACCCAACTAATCTATTTATATCAAAAAGACCGATTAAATCTTTCCAAAATCTTCCAAAATCTCTTCCTTTCTCTTCACGGCAAAGTTGCGGCAATTTCTTGTTTTAGAATTTCTACGCGTTTATTAGCTTTCCTTTTGATTCTAAACTCTTCCTTAGATAGATACAAATCTTTGGGAAGGTTTATAGCACTTTAATCTCTCTAAAATTTCCTAAAACAGGTCACACACGTGACTTTCCATATTTTGCTGTTGTGATAAAAATCCGTCGATTGAGCCCAGTTTAATTGATTTCAACTCCCATATTAGATTCCTAGACCCATAAGGAGTCTATCCTATGAAAATCATAGGTTTAGTCGACCTCAAACTCCTCCAAATCACTACCACCAAAACTGCCAGAAACATGTTTTGTGTTTTGGTTTTGGTTTCCCGCCAAAAACAGAATTTGAACGTGAATGGGAAAGGTTACCCCTTATCCAGTGGTCGCCCCTTATCCGTTGCTGGAGTCCACATAACACTCGTCCATTGGGTTGCATTTATCAACTTTTCGAGCCAATTTCGCCGCAAAGGCTTATTTCTCCAAAAACACCTACAAAGAGATAAAATACCAAAATAAGTACAAAAATGGGTACTAACAATATACACAATAGAGATGAAAATAGACACATAAATGCGTCTATCAATTGCTAGGGTTTGTTTAAAAGCTATCCAACTAGTGTGTTAAGGAAATAAAGAAACTTAGCATTGAAAAGGACATTAGGGTCCGAAAATTGAGAAAAATGATAGAAACCGTCGTTCGAAACTGTAGAAGAAGGAAGAATAGATTGATTTTGATTTCATATCCGTTTGTTTGATTCCTCTATTCTCTCCACTTGTAGGCAAGTTTATTTTTGCTTTATCAATTTAATTTATGATTGTTTAAGATTTTCAATTACCTTGGTTGTTCATAAGCTTTCATTTGGTAAACCATAAATCTGTGTGTTCTTGGAAACCTAGATTATGTATAACATAATCGAAATAGTATTGCAGTTAATTATTGTTTGGACCATTAGTTTTCAGCCAATTTTTGATATGCCATATAGGTATATGTCAGGTTCAAATTTGAAGATGATTTGATTTTGTTAAGGCCCTGAAACGAGCTACCCAACTGACTGATTTTCTGCAGGACTCTAACTCCGAATATGACTGTTTATGACCTTGTTTTGAAGGTCTAGCCATTATATTTTACTCAATTTTTGATGTGATTTATAACCTTATCAATATCCTGTAAAAATTTCATGAGGATCGGGTATTCGTACATGCTTCAATTGATCTTGAAATGTTGGCTGCTTCTACAGATTTTCACGCTAGGACAAACTTAAAAAAGGCCTGGTATCTCAAGACTCCTTCCTCGTAGCAGTTTTGTTAGTATTTGTTTACCTTATTTATGTAATAAGGAGTGCACCGAGAGACATCAGTATGTTGTACTGAAATAAGATTTTTTTCCCAGTAGTTTGAGATACTATTTTTTTTTCCAGTAGTTTGAGATACTATTTTTTTTTTCCAAACTTTCTATTGATATTATTTTGGGGATGTGTTAGACTTCATTATACCCGTCTCAATAAAAGTTATGTTCTGTTTGTTTTATTCCTTTTATTAGGGTTTGTACTTGTTGTGATCATTGGGTGGATGTACATCCATATGGTGAAACCTTGGATTAGAGATACTAGGGCCGACTGGACTATTATTAATAATTTGGAGTTATCACAAAAACGCTCATCATTGGAAAATCCACATAATCGTGTTCCTTCTGAAAACATGGATTCTAACGATAGTGATGATGAGGATATGCTTCCGTGCTTCATGTTTAGAGGTTTCAGTCTCTTTGCTAATGAGTGCCCAAATAGCAGAAAATACATTGGCAACAAGGGTCTTTCTGCGACATTTGATGAGACATATGATCATTAAGATTCTAAAAAGGAGATGCTTCAAGCATAGCTCTCTTGGCCTAAGTATTCAATTTTGATGATTGTAGCAATACTCAGGTCAATCTTGACAGCTTCCTTGATGATCCTTCATCGAATTCTTTGTAGGATATACTGGATTTTTCACTTACCAATGAAAACTCTGTTATCAAATTTCAGGACCATTTCAATTATGCGTGTTTGCAGAAACTGGTGATGTTCCCTAATCTTTCTCCAACCGAACATGTCCTTATTGTACCATTAAAGGTCACAAACTCAAACAGGTTGTCAAGTACAAACTAAAGATAAGGTATGTCAACAAACTGCAATGGAAGGCTAGTCATTTGAGAAATATGCTTCAACTTTTCCAAAAGTCAAATCTACTCAAGGTATATAAGGTTGTACATTCTTTTCCTAAAAGCTTGAATCATCCTAAGGGAAATGATAAACCTAAAGGAAAGAAGAGATCTAGATCTAAGCGGTCAATGAAACTGGATGTTAACAAACCCATGCAGGAACCTAGTGATGAGCTCACTGATGTTCACCTCAACATAACTTGATTGTGTTGAAAAGTGCATTCTTGTCTCATGTGCCCTTAAAATAGAAAAAAACTGTGCAGAATAAGGGCTTTGGTTCAAACTATATTTGGTTTGTGTCTTAAATATTATTACTTGAATTCTACCACTTACTGTTTATTGGAATAGTGTCAGGACTCTAGTTTTATGACATTCTTTGTCAATTGCAGCCATTAATCAAACAGAGAATAACGAAATTTCATGTTGAGCCTTTCCCCATTGAAACAAGTCAAGAATACAATATTCGTCTGGTTTTTGACCCAGTTACATTAGTATAACATAAAAATTTATTCTCAATGCATATTTTGATAAGTCTATGACTTAATGCTACCACATCACAATATAGGGAGTCCAAAGTGTAATTACTCGATGTGGGTATCAATAAATCTTATGCTCCCAGTACAAAATTTTCCCTGCCTATCTGATTCCAAAGCAAGGGACGAGAACATGATCCATGAGAATTTTTACTCGACTAGCTAAGATTTATAGATGCTCTTAGATTAATATCTAATCATACAAATTGGTATGTTAAAATTAAAAATTCTAGCATGAATTAACAAAGTTTTCATATTCTTGAGACACATACTTATCTCAATTAATCATGATCTTCATCTTTCATAATTTTTCAAGTAATGGCATTGAAAAGACTTCCCCTTGTACAAACTTGAAGGAAGGATAAAATTGATATTCACCTTTCTTATTTGAGTTCTAATTCGAGAAGGGAACCCTTTTGGTTCAGAAACTCTACACGGTTAGTCATTCTTCTTATTCTAAGTTTCACACTATTTTTGGAGCTATTCCAAAAATTGCTTGTGAAGTATTATATATTTGTTCTCTTGTAAACAAAAACTCATATTCGTAAAAATTATGGAGCCTCCAAGCAAGATCTCTTCTAGTGAGACCTGTATTCCCATGGTTGCTGATAATCACACAACTATGAAGGAAGATGAGAAGTCCTACCCCAAACATAAAGATTTATTCTTTAAAAGGAATAAGAAGAAAATGAAGAATCCTAGAGCTAATAAATCCAACCAACAAAGGTTTGCAACCCTTCTTGAAGAACTTAAGAAGACTAAGATAGAAGTGCAGGGACTTAAAGATATTATGCAAAAATCACTCAAGATTTAAGAAGCACTTGTCAAACAACAACCTAAGAAGTTTGAGGGAGTGACTTCTCTTATTCAGAAACCTTATGTTCCAATGTCGGTTGCTGACAACCATTTCGGGAACGATGATATATTTACTAGTTAACTCCTTGTAGGAATTTTATTCTTATTGTTTTAAGGAAGAACACTAGCTTTTGGAGTAGCGTTTATATGGTTACATCAGTTATCCCAAATACTATCATCTTGCAATGATTAAAATTTATTTATTTAAATTTTATTTTGGATTGCTTATTTTATAAGAGTTGTTCTTTGCTATCATATCTTTGGTGATTAGAACAGATATTTCATATGTTCTCATAGGTTAAGCTCTTAACTCTTTGTGTTCTCCACTGGTTAATAAAGGAGTAAACTATTTTTAGAATTGCAATATTGATCTTCCCACGATTATACTCTTATGAATATATTGCATGAACTCCATAAGATGGTCTTAGTTGTCGTTTTTCCTCATTGAATGCATAACTGCCAGGGAATAAGATCCAGAAATTTAGTATTTATGTCCGTACATGGCTAGAGAAGATAATTTTTTTTTTATGTTGAGTCATATCTCATAAATTGTCCTTTTTGTTTGTCACTGGCCTAGAGAATAGTTTTTGTTGATGACTATTTTTCTCACGAAAGTAATATGTCTTAGTGCCTCTAACATTAAGAACGCTATCTTTAACTTCTTTTTTCGTAACAGGCGAGAAGAAAGAAAGAAAGAAAAGGATACAAATCTACTATGTTCATAACTGGCGAGTAAATTTTTTAATGTCCAAGAAATTCATTCTCTTGTGATTAGATAAAGGTCGCTCATGTTGTTTTTTTGGGAATGACATCAAATGGTGGAAAGTTCAATTTGAACTTGTGCTTAGTTGTCATATCTCTGTTGGGAGTGCGGCTTTGGAATTTCCATACCACATGCCTATGAATTATAAAAGAGTCCACAAAGTTACCGAGAATATCCATTTGGCAAGCCAAAAATATATCTCAACAAGGTATCCTAAGTGGGCGTCTCATACCATACAATCAAGAATTCCTAAGGTTCACAAGGTTGGGGACAAGAATTTGACACGAGTCAAACATGACAAGCCATTCATTTTTGTAGTACTGTGTGGAACAAAATCCAGTGCCAGCGCAGTCGGATGCAAGCCTACCGTCCAGACGGTTTTACGGGTTTCCAGTTAGGTAGTGGGATGCTAGACGGACCGAGAACACACATCATGCCGCACGGATGAGGGGGTGATCAGTCCCAATGTCTGCCTGCCATTTTGAACGGTCTTCCGGGTTGCCACCGAGGTAGTTCCCACTTAGGCGTGGAAAACTCACAATGCTTAAACAAGCTCAACTCGATCTGGAAAGTAACTGGAGCAGTAGTTAGAAACTCTTTTCCGCGCAAAAGTTGGCATACTCTCCAAATTTATCTTTTCCTTCCAGGGAAAATAATCGATGGCGATTCCATCATACACAGTCCCTAGAGTTATCTCAGAACTTTCTCTAATACCAACTGATACGGACCGAAGAATCACGCCTGCGGCGCCCAGCCGCGCAAGCCATAACTCCCCAATGCGCCATTCTGATGATAGTGACTGGGCCTTAAAGCTTCTCTTCTAGCTATGCAAATGCACGCCCATTTTCCTTTGAAAGCATGATGCAGATTCCACACCATTCCAACTTACTCTTGTTTTGCGAAGGGTATAAAGCCATAAAGGCTTATGCCGACGCATTCTTGCATGCATCAATGGATTCTGAGCACTGTCCAGGCATAAGGCATGCCTTGGACTTGCACATATTCCTTCGAAAGACTATTTCCAGTTCCCTTACTTAGCTTAGGCATTATAGAAAGCATGAACTGATCTTATTCGTGCCAAGGGTGCATCAGTCATGCTCATTCCATACTAGCCTGGCATCATCCTTGTGATGCCTATTGCTTTTGCAAGATCCCCTAACTTTCATATGGATATACCTTGGCCATGCCCAATATGCAATTGATGCGTGCCTACCTCGAACGGCTTGATAGGAAATATAAGCATCGAAGGAATGAAATGCAATTACCTCATCAAGCATGGCGACAATCATCTCTTGCATCGCATTGCGGACCCATATGATATGGGTTATCATAGTGTGTAATCAACCCGCAATTAGATGATTTGAGCGATAAGGTGCTGTACCATCAATGCTGCAACTCATTGTTGCTGACTACGTACCCTACAGAGAAGGAATAAAGCACTAACCGTAGTTCATCCACTTCAGGACAAGCAACTAAAACCAACTCGTGTTCCAAGACCAAAGGCCAAGCAAATGCCTAGTCTATATAGGACAAAGGGTTCCTTCAAATGATGCGCAAGGATGTGCATCATTGGCCTTTCCTTCGTGTTGCACCACGGTGGTGCAAACTTAGCGACGATGATACCTATGCATCATAAATATCTCTCGACTAAGCCACACGCCATAATGATGTTTCACATCATATAGGATTCATTGGTAAAGCTATGAAGCTTGAGGTACATTTCCCTTTAAATTACGCCTAAAGCGCCAAGGATTTCAATCCATGACTCCTCAATGCGTTACTCTGATGCTAGTCACCGGGCGTTAAAGATTCTCTTATAGCTTCACAAAAGCACATCTATTTGCATTTTCAAACATGCATGGCAAGCATGATGCAGCCTCAACATCGTTCCAATTTACTCTTGTTCTGCAAAGGGTATAAAGACATAAAGGCTAATAATGCTGATGTACTATTTCATGCATCACTGGCTTCCGAATGATATACAAGTATGTGACATGCCTTGGACTCGCA
The DNA here is from genome assembly GCA_023531105.1 of Papaver atlanticum. Classification (NCBI taxonomy): domain Eukaryota; kingdom Viridiplantae; phylum Streptophyta; class Magnoliopsida; order Ranunculales; family Papaveraceae; genus Papaver; species Papaver atlanticum. The sequence continues at coordinate 1,076,379 of JAJJMB010010084.1, read as the reverse complement.
TATTGACTACTACAAGCCTATTTCCATCTTCCTTACTTAGCTTAAGCATTGCTGAAAGCATGCACTAATCTTGTTTGTGCCAAGTGTGCATCGGTCGAGAATCAACAAATTTCTTTTTTTTTCTTTAATGTTGATTTAGAATAAACAGATTTCTTCTTCTTCTTTGGTAAAATTGGGAGTACTTTATTTTCCTACTACTCTCTCTTTTATTGTTCTATCAAGTTTTCTTGTTGTAACTATTTGTGTGGAAAGTTACTTTAGATTTCAGTAGAAATCAGTTTAGTTTTACGGGGTTGTTGATTTAGGCTAGTTTGTTGAGTCCTGATTTCTTTTGATACGTTTTTGTTTGATTTTCAATTTTTTGGGTTTTCACTTTTGATTTTGGTGTCCTAATTTTAATATGTTTGTTTTTGATTTCAATTTCAGGTCGAGTTCGATGCCGAAAAGAAACTAGTATCTGAGGACGTGGCTGGATCACACATGAATGATGATGGGTAGCGAAGTAATACTCACTTTTCAAAACATTTTTGGACGTCCGGATGATATTTCCCGCCAGACCAGGGGCGGAGCCAGCCCATTGCAAGGGTGTGCACTTCACCCCTGCCCAACTGGCTCCAAAGCCTAATTTAAGGCCCAATTCAAATGTTTTGGCTATTTACCAGCCTAATTTTGCTTCTCTGCACCCCTTTGAATTTTTTTTTGCTACCTCATTCGATAAATCATGGCTCCGCCCTTGCGCCAGACTATAGGATAACTAGTAAATAGGTTTCTCGACCAACCAGCAAATTTCCCTTCCCTTTAAAATTAATCAACCACTACTGTGAGTAATTGCATTTGATTCTCACCGATTGGTAATTAGAGTAAGTACTGAAGAACACAACTATTCTGAAGAAGCTGATTGAATTTTTACATGCAAGTGTGGGTCATGTAATTGTAAGGGTCATGTAATTGTTAAACCACAGTCAATAAGTGAATTGGTATGGGACCCCATCATACCCCACCACATATATGACACAGCCAATTCGTCAATCTTTCTTGGGTTATTGATGGGACATAATAGATATTGATAAGATGGATGTGACAGTTAAAACACCGTAAACATTGAAAGAAAAAAAATTAGTCACCATATAACTCTTTAAACTGTACGGCTAGAAGATTCTTATTGGTTCCCTAGGTTTTTCATATCTGATTAGGTAATCCAAAGACTTTATTTTTTTTATCTTTTTCTACATGCTTTTGTTCTGGAGATGAAATTTCTGATTTATAATAATTATTATTTACCTCTTTTCTTTCCATTGAAGTTTGAGTGATTGAACGTTGCACCAAAATAGTGAGACACCAAAGTAGCGATAGTACTCTGCAAACCAAAAACATAGATTCCAGTCCCATCAAAGGCCATACCCACTACCCCAACCCCAAGTATTCCCACCAACGGCATTTGTAGAATTTACTTTGAATGATGTTTGGATGTTTCATAACCCATTGATAATCTTGATTTTTCATACGGAGCATGGAGTAGTCCCATCAGAGGATATCTGAACTCACCTGCCATGTTTTCTTAGCAAAGGTTTGGGTGGGGTGTGATAGAATATGTTGTTAACCAATCAAGCTTGGACTGTGAAGGATGGAGGTGTGGATGATATATGGTGCTTTTGAAAAGAAAAACTTGAGCATGTGAGCTAGCACTAACATGGGATGAAACCTAAAACCTTTTCATTTGTTGACAGATTTGCATGGGAAGCTATTAGTTTTTAGGAAGCTTTTATAATAGGCTTATGAAATCATAGGTTTTATGGTAACGTCTCCCTTGCTTTTTAGAAAATGCTTCTATTTAGGCTTCAAAAGTTTAGCATATTACGTTAATGTTATAGTTTTGATGAGACGAAGATGCAAAACTCATGGATTACCATCTCTAATTCAAATTATTGTAAGGCCTATTCGGTATTTTGAAGGCACATTTTTAAGCCGGAAGAGACGATCTACCGTCGATAGTATCCGTAGCGGCCATTTATTTTTTTGTAGCCATTTATTTTTGTAGTTTACGCAAACTAAAATCCTGGTTTCCGTTAGTTTAAACCAAAAGTGTGTAACCAAAGAGGATTGATCCCAATTAGGAATCCATTGGCCAAGAGGTGGGTGTCACTTGGGTGAAATATATATGTGGGGGTTAAGGATATCTAATGATTAAGTGTCACATGGATGAAATTTATATAAATGAGGGAACAGTACTCAAACAACGAAAATTCATCATCAGTGTTCTTTCTTTTCTCGTCAGCACCTATTGTTTGATTTTGAAGACCCAAATGAATAAGTTAGTAAGTTTTACTTCAACTTTTCCTTTGTTGTTTCTGGATTTTAACATTTCCATCTAACTGGCGCAATCAAGTAAAATTGAACAACAGAGTTACACATGGATGAACTGTTGAGGGCATGAAATCTGGTTGACTCACCAAAGAATAAGTGAAGTGTTTTGACCCCGAATTAACCATCTATGCCACTGCCTCTGTATGCCAGTATGTCAGTGCCTCTGTATTTGATGATTAAATTAATTTCTATCCATTTGTAAAATTGTATCATACACATAGAGGTAAACTAGATGACCGTTGCCACGGTGGGATGGCCGACCGAAGAAATCGATGCGAAAGTATCATTTTTCCTGACACGACGCGTAAGTATCATTTTTTCTGACATCGGGGTGAAAGTATCACTTTTCCTGAAATGGAAAATTGCCCGATGCATAAACAAAAATATGACTGCATAATGTGTTATGCATCCTTCGTGGTGGTTTGCATATCATTCAATTTTCGAAAATTGTGCCTAAAGTGAAAGTATCACTTTTCTTGAAACGAAGGGAGTACATCGTTTTATTAGTTGCAACGGAAAATAAGTTGATGCATAAACCAAAATATGGCTACGTAAAGTATTATGTATCCTTTGTGGTGGTTTGCATAATGGATATGCATTTATTTTCGAAAATTGTGCCTAAAATGATAAACACCTCCGAATTTTTCGTAAAAACTTTAAATTTGGTATTGTTGTTTGTGCTCATTGCGTAGATTTTTTTAAAATCGTTCCAACGAGATAAAATTTGGAAAATTTCAAGGCACGGATTTTTAGATATGTTATATTAAAGTTTGGTTGTCAATTATACCCCTAAAAAATTAGGATACACAAGGAGTTATAGTAATTGGACTAAAAGGGAGGAACAATTTGGAAATTTCCAGGGTATGACACCAAATCCAATCTTTTTTGTCAAATTGGAAAAAAAAGTCATGTCCCACATTGACACAAAGTCACCATATATAGAGTCCTCCCTCGCTTCGCTCGGTCGGCCTAATTAATCCCCATCCCATCCAGCGTACCGATGCGGATTTTGTGAAATAATAATAAATCTTTTTTTTAAAGTTATCTCATATTGAGGTAATTACAAGTTGGTTGTACTTTAAAGAGCTTGCAAAATGATTATACTTTTAATTTGATTTAGAGAATGATCTATTTTCATCGAATCTTTTTAAAGGAAAACGCAATGAGTCATGTCCTGAATACCCCTCTATCCGAAGCGGTCGAGGTAATGGTGATGAAGAGGTGGTAGTGGTGGATGCTTAAGAAGTTTCGCTAATTTTTAGAGGGAAAGCGGTGAATCTTTGGGTAAATGCATTAGTTGGAGTTTCAGTAAACACTAGAGAGGAAGTGATGAACCTAAAGAGTGAATGACATGTAAAAATCATATACCCAATTTAAAGGATAATTAGGTAATTTTGTTTAGCCATTTAACTGTGTGGTGGGACCTATCTACTTACCTCTAAAGTTTACGTCTAAATGACCATTTTGCATATAGATTGTAGCAGTATGACTGTTTTTTAAATCGGGTGCTAATAATGTGCATATTTCATACAATCCAGGATTTATAATCCCATAGGATTATAAATTTTGGGATTCATGTGAATCCCTTATGTGTTTGGTAACTCAGTTAAAAATTCTAGGATTCATAAAATTATCTTGTTTTAAAGTCCATATACGGTTTGACATTATTTTAGAATCTTAAAATCGTATATATATGTCATTTAGAGTTAAAAAAAGTGGGTCCACAAATCCCTTGAGAAGTTTCCCAGCAAATCTTAGGGGGAGGGTCGGACTCCATATGGAGGATTTGCTGAAAAAGTAATTCCCATGGGAAACGCGATTCCAGGGATTTTGGCAACCAAACGTACCAAGGGAAACGTAATTCCACCAAATTCCCTGGACCCATAAATCTCACCTTTAAAATTCTACATCCAAACCCACCATTATCTTTTTTCAGGTTTTACCATACGTCCTATTTCCAATACTAGAAAACATTAACTTAATTGTGATCATACTCATGCATCATAAATAGGAATATTAAAATATCTTGGAATTGGAGTCACCCTATCTAATTAGACAACCAATACGCAAAAGCTCTGTATCAATAGACTATTGAAATTCCCTAAAGCTTAAGTATATATTATATATTATGCTAGTTAATTTTTTATGATACCTCACCCATGCCTGTAAAAGTGAATAAACTTCTAAACCTGAATTCCGATGCCTATTGGAATGTTTTTCTTGTCAAGGTCGTCCACATCTTTCATTCCATAATACCCAAGATGCAAAAACATGCACGCCACCTTACCTATTGTGGTGTGAAATTGGATGGATTTCAACTGTGCGTCAGGTCTCGTATAGTTTGTGGGAAATTTCATGCCCAATTTTTATTTAGCAAAAGGAACAAATTAACCTTCTGCGCAAATCTACAATGTACGTGGACATGTTCCGATATTTCTCATGTGTCACCACACAAGATGTAAGAGTTGTGCAATGCCACCATTACAATAACATGTTACGGTATGCAGTTTTCATAGGCGGAACTTTAAAGTTTTATATGAGCTTGAAGAGAACTGCGATGGAAACCAGATTTTTGTTAAAAATAATGATTTGACTGTAACCTATTTCTGAATTACCAACTATCTATATCGTAATCTTCCCTACAAATGTGGTTGATGCAACTTCAATTTTATGACCTATTAAGACTACATCTTACGAAGACTTCACACAAATAATGTGACATAAAAGTGTCGCAAAAACGCACCCTTTACCGGCAACTTTCGTGGGATTGCGGAAGGTGCTTGTGAATCACGATTTCTACGAAATTGGTACCTCGCAGACTGAGGATTTATTTCTCGTTATTTCAGTTTTTCTTTTGTTTGTGGTATATTTTTCAGTTAAGGGTCCTATTTTTTTTTCTTCCAAATTTTTCTTTCTAGTTTTTCTTTCTCCAAGTGAGAAACCACTCCTCTCAAAATGACCTCACAAATTTATAATTATAAGACCAGACGCCCTTCACAGCTAATGTGCCTGAATCTGTGAAGGTATTGTGAAGACCCTCGTAAGACTCAGCCTTAGAGCAACTCCTTCGGTAAGGAGTGGCTTTTTGGAAGGAAAAAAAGAGACCCCTATAATCCTGTTATGGGTAGATTTACACCTTCAGAACAGTTGTACTCCTCTATGATATTTTCGGAGCAAAAGAGACGGAAAAAGAGGGTTCTAAGACAACATATAGAGTGCCGCTTGGGTTTGGAAGACATCCTATGCATTTCACAGTTTTCACTTAGATGACACTTTGTTTGCGCCTGGAATTAATCTTTTTTTTTTTTAATTATCATTTGTTGGTTTTAAGGAAAATAATCCGGCGACAAACATAATGACGAATTTCCACTGTTTTCCAACTGTTTCCATACGAGGACCTAATAATTTCCCGGATAATCCTTTCTTTCAAAAAGAAATTAGTTAGTACCACATCCCTTATATCATACTCTTAGCCGAAGCACAATGGTAAGGGATATTCCTTAGCTATCCCTTATTTGAAGTAGCGAAATGCGTCCAAAAGTTATCTCACTATGGGAAAAAGGCATTTCTTAGCTAAATAACACGGAAACATAGTTCCCGTATAAATAGTGCAAGGATATTGAGTATCTGTTTAGAAGAAAAAAAAATAGTAAAATAAAAAACAGTAAAAAAGAGAAGTATTAGGATAAAATAGTGAAAACCAGAAACGGATACTCAGTATCCATTGGATATTGTGCGGATACTCAGTGTACGTAAAGTAAAAAATTTCACGGCAACTCAGTTTCCGTATGATTTCTTTATGCTACAAAGCTCATCACATGTGATCAATTTTGAAACGTGGCTAAGAGTTATCGCTACGATTAAACTACATGGAATGCCATAGTAGTTGGATTTTCGCCACAATTAAGCTATAACGAATTGCTTGGCCTTATTAGTAATGGATTTTTGCATAGCTGCTAATAGGTGGTATAAATCTCCCTTCGGATAAGACAAAACGTTATTCCGCTTATGCATCTATTGACTATTACAAATTCGTTTTGAAAATAAACTCGGGTTCCTACTTCCTATTCCTTGGGCAGAGTACATATTTCAACCTTTATAAGCTTTCGTGCAAACACAGTGTATAAATACACAGCCTAGCTACTAAATATAAATATGAAACAAGAGTGATAGTAAAAGGCTTAATTAGGGCATCAATCATCATGGTCTGATGTCTGATGGGGGTACACCAACCCATACACGTACTTCATATCTTTTTCTGTGACCAGTATCTTGTCTCCTCAATACTAAACACGCCAAAACCTAAAACACACAGAAATCTCACTCACTCTTTATTTTGCTCTCCAGAATCCAAAATTTGCTTTGGATGGATACTCTCTCGTTAAGACCCATAAAAGACCCATAAAAGAGAGTGTGTATCCTGTGGTCCAGGTATTAATACCCATCAATAAGTTATGAAAAGAAAAAGAAAAGAAAAAGAAAAGGAACATGATTTGGTGATTAGACATTCGAATTGTAGAATGATGTATATATTGTTTCAAACATGATTTCAACAGTACCAAATTCAATCTCTCTATCTGGCTAACGCTAATGTAGTTCCATAAGTTTAATGTGGTACCAAGACACTAAAGATTTTTCATTGGCCTTTGCTGATTTTTATACTCAATTGGTAGAACTTGGTGTTGTCGGAGACTTTGAGTCGATCCTTGATTATTTCCAAGTCCACTTTCTCACCTCTCGCAAGACTCCTGCAACATAGGATTGGATCCAAGATCATCTAAAAACATGATTAACTCTTATACACGAATTCAGACCCAAATACAGTGAATTATTTAATTGATATATACTAATATATACTTGATTTGGATAACTTTAGCTGAATTTACTATTCTTTTTTGAGAAAAGAAATCCAAGACAATGGCAAAAGAAATCCAAAACAATGCTTATAGTGTTATAGTGGTTCGAATGTTCAGTATACGTTTTTCCCTTTTACATTTCATTTCAAAAATATGCTCCTTGTGTCCCTATATTATTGATACTTTGGTCTTTTTATATTTGTACCAAGTTGCTCTTCTTTTGTACTCCTCATTTTTTGATAGCGAAATAGTAACTAGTGTTGTGTAAGTCTTTCAAAAAGAATTTCTAATGATATAATTTTTATAAATATCCGTCATTTAGTCTGTGATATACGTCAATTTTAAAATCTTGATATACATGAGTATTAAAAAATAAAAAATAGTAATACTTTATCTTTTCTTTATAAATTGTACAAATACCAAAATATCATATTCGTGTATGCATTTATGTTGTTTTATTATACAAAGTTTGTATTTGCTTGGCGGGCCGTTACAGGGGTACCAATTTATTATATAACTATAATTTAAGGCTGGCAAAATGGTGCTACTAACGTACGTGGTAAAAATGTGTATAGGAAAGGGTAACAATTAGTTGAACTCGATCTATTTTTTTGTTGATAGGATGAAATGCATTCAAAGCTTCAACTTGTTATCTCTTAGGGGGGAGCCTAAACTGAGTGCATGATCTGCTCATTCTTTGCCTGAAGGACCACAGTTTTTAATCTCCATTCTTATTTTACATCAAAAAACTTATTCGATCACCAGGTGTTCTAGGATATATATATAGATGGTATTCGGCACCACCGTAAATGAGCTTGAACTCGAAACACTAAGTTATACACATACTTACAAACATTGGCAGAACAACATAGCCAATGTCCTCAACTTCTCATTGAATGAAAAAAGTAGCTAGTGTAACTCAAGACAAGAAAAGTAGAGCAAAGAACTGTCTATATATGCTCAAACACTGTTCCAAGGTAGAAGCATCAGTGTTGTATAAGTATCTTACATCTTGTGTGGGATAAGAAATGAACCCTAATTCAAACCCTAAAGAATTCCAACTATATAGTGACCGTCAGGGTACATTTATTTATTTGTTGCCTTTCTAGTTCCCTTCTCTAGCTCTTATCTTCTCCACCATCTGGACCCCAAAACAAACATACACACACCCTTCTTTTTCTCACCCTCTCTCTTTCTCTCCTTCCCTGATAATAACTCATCATTATCATCTCATAATGCACCACAATTTCTGTATGAATGAAATACCTAGGTCAGATATAGATGAAGAAGTTGATGAAGAATCCATATTTCTTACTCTTAGTCCTCCAGGCCAACATATCTCCAAAACCCATCTTCCCCATCAATCATCCTCAACACCTAAAGCTGTTGTTGCTAATAATATTGAGGGAAATCATGAGAACAATAATATTATTACAAGTAGTTGTAGTACTACCACTACAATTGAAGATGAAAGTAGCGTTACTATAGCTCTGCATATTGGACTTCCAAGTGCAGAAGTAGCAAGCACAAGTAAAACTAATAATACATGTAACAACAACAATGGTAGTGCTACTGGTAACCCACTTGAAGGTCAGTACTGGATCCCTTCTCCGTCTCAAATCCTCGTCGGACCAACTCAGTTCTCTTGCACCGTCTGCCACAAAGCGTTCAACCGCTATAACAACATGCAGGTTTATCCTTTTAACTCCCTAGATAATTTAAATCCAGTATTTATTTTATTTTGTTTTTGTAGCAGTAGTACTATACTTTCTTTAGTAACTGGTGTTCTTCTTTCATCATTTTATTTGCTTAATTAGTTTTAATTGATCGTTGTTTCTTGGTTAACTTAGTTTGAACTCTTTCGCTAGTGTATGCCACACCAGATATGGTTTACGAGCTCCTTGTTCATCAATTTATGTGTAAGGCAAAGTGAACTTCAAATTTGTTTTTCCTTCTCTCTATAGATGCATATGTGGGGGCATGGTTCACAGTATCGAAATGGGCCAGACTCATTGAAGGGAACAAAACCATTGTCGCCGATGATGAGTTTACCTTGTTATTGCTGTGCTGAGGGGTGCAAGAACAACATCGAGCACCCTAGGGCTAAGCCTTTGAAAGATTTCAGGACACTTCAAACGCATTATAAGCGGAAACATGGGGTGAAACCATTTTCATGTCAAAAGTGCAGCAAGACTTTTGCGGTTAGGGGAGATTGGCGTACACACGAAAAGAACTGTGGTAAGCTCTGGTTTTGCATATGTGGGTCTGATTTTAAGCACAAAAGATCTCTCAAGGATCACATAAGAGCATTCGGAGGAAATCATGCGCCACATTATGGTACTTGTGGAGATGATTTATTATGCCAAGATGAAAATGATGACGGCGATGGTGATGGTGATGATGATGAAAATGATGATGATCTTCCACAACAAGGTAATGTAGCTGTCCGCCATGGATATATGTATTACTAGCTAGCTAGAATTTGCTGATGATGATGGTGTCACCTATATGTTGCTAGCTAGCTTATGGGGGTGATGTATTAGTTGGCTTTGTTGATGAGCAGTAGTATCTAATTAGGGTTAAATAATTAGCTAAGTTTGTTGTTTGTGACTGTGTGTTTAATATAATGACAAGTTATTGTTGTTATTGTGTTAAATTTATGTCTGACTAACTAGTAACTTGATCAAATGATCCCCGAATGAAATCATATGTTATATATATTTGGTCACCCTTGCATTCTATATCCGTGATTTATTCTTACTTAGTTTATGTAATGGCTGTTATTATATAGCTAAGAGTAAAGGTTCGGGACAGAGAGAGTGAGAGCGAGAGAGATGACAAAACATTGAAATGGGGGCTATAAGTTTCTGTAATTGTGGATGAAGTATCAGTTTGTAGTAGTGATGGAGAGATGACAATACATTAAAACAGGCTATTGTTTTCTGCATTGTGGATCAAGTATCAGTTATTTTTTACTGATCTTAGGTTTGTTTAAGTGTCACTCTCTAGTCATCTATAAATGTGAGAGAGAGAGTGAGTGATGATTTGATCAAAGCTAACAATGGGTATGAACAGGAGAATCTGAGAGCACTGTCTATTTACCTTGGCTGTCTGCAGTTACTATTTCATGAGTTTACTTGCTTGACCACACTTCTCTATCAAAGACTACAATATCTTTCTCTCAAGGGCTTCTCTCTCTCTAGAAAAATTTAGTCTTCACTAATAGTTCTCTGACCTTCGACTATCACTCTCTTGAACACTTTCTGATAGCTAGCTATACTTTTTATCTTTATTTTTTGAACTTGGAGTTCTTTTTTTATAATTTTATGATCAGTATGTACGTAGGACCACTAGTAGCTTTTATATATATACTGATAAATTAGCCTGAATACACACTGTTTTTGGGGTTTCACCCAAAGAGCTGCTTCTTTCCTTTTCAGGCATAAACAAACAGAGATCTGCTAAAGACTCTGATCAATCTCCTGTTCTTTCCTTCTTGATTTTGAATCCATGATACATATACTGATTACAATTGCATTTCATTAACTCCATTTATCGTTTTACTTAAGAGTAACTCTCTATGTACATATGATGATGGAATGATGTCCTGCTTTTACAGGACCTATGCTAGAGAGAGAGAGATAGATAGAGTCAGATTAGTCACGTTCCATGCAAGATCTAATGATCTATAGGGTATGAAATCGTAGATAGATAAAGTTGTTCCTTTTGATGAAGTCCTTGTCGACGTACATCAAACTCTACAAGACTCCAAGAGCACTCAGTGCTCACTATTCTAGGGTTTTGCACAATGAATGTCCTTCAAAATGAGAATATGCACATAGACAGGTACATGAGTTTGCAACTAGGAAGATGCTAAAGAAATGCTACAGCCTACAATGTTCTGGCCTGGCACCTTTTTTTTAATTGAAGAAAACGACTTACTAAAGCGATCTTCTCTTCTTATTCATTCTTACGATATATCCTCAGTTCCCCACTCCAACATCCCCCTTGAACCGACTTGAGCTTGTCCAACCTATATGCCTCGGGCACTCTCGTACTAGCTAGTTAATTATCTGGACTATCCCATGCAGATCTTCTCATTCGTTCCTGCAGGTCCTCAACCTCATTCACCCTACTCTAAGGCTGGGTTTGATAATGTTTTTATTTTTAAAAAAACACTTTCAAAATATATATATAGTAATTATTTTTCATATTAGTGTTTGGTAAAATATTTTCTAAGTGCTTTTAACCCAAAACACTTCCAAAATTCCTCAACTTTTAAAAGCTGGGGGAGAGGAGCTTTTAAAAGCTCTAAAAACAAAAGCTTTGGTCCCACATTATTTTAATGCATGATTTTTCTTTTATATCCCTACTATATTTTATAAATGACCAAAATTGCCCTTAAATCTTTGATAATCAATTTTTTATTCTCCGTATCATATTCTTTAAAGATTGTTATTTTAAATCTATGTTTTTTTTAAGCATAATTTATGTCACATTTTTTAAAGATTATTATTTTCACTTTCAAATTATATTTTATATATCATTTCAATTAAAAATAAAATAAATAAGAGCCAATATTAAATAAATATTTGATTTTAGTATAGTTTTTTTTTATCACAAATTATATTTATAATAAAAAATAGGTACTCAAAATATATATAAATATCTAAATATGATGACATTTGTGATAAGGGAAAAATATCGTTTGGTCCTTTTTAGGTGGTCCCAAGTCAGTTTAGTCATTTGGGAAAACGCGTTTCCTATTTGGTCCATAATTATTTAAAAATATTAAATAGACCAACATACCCTTCCATGTTAATGAATTACTTATTTTTTTGTAGCGGTTCATTCTTTTTGATGAACTATCAGGCTTTTTAGATTTGAGTTCATTCTGTCTCATGAAAATTGTACACTTCATTATATTCTATGAACTTCATTACACTTCATTAAATTCTACAAAAATTCGTTATTAAGAACAAAAAATCAGAGTTCATGTTTTCAAATGAACACACAACAAAAACTCCACTATTATGAATAAAAAAAAGAGTTCATTCTTTCAAATGAACTCCTAATAAAACCTATATGAAAACCGAGTTCATTCTTTCAAATGAACCCCTAATAAAAACCTTTATGAAAACCGAGTACATTCTTTCAAATGAACTCATAATAAAACCTATATGAAAATATTTTCCACAAAAAAAAAAAAAACTATATGAAAACCAAGTTCATTCTTTCAAATGAACTCCTAATAAACCTATGAAAGAAAACAGAGTTCATTTTTCAAATGAACTCCTAATAAACCTATAATAGAAAACAGAGTTCATTTTTCAAAATGAACACACAACGGAAATTCGTAAAAAACAGACTTCATTCATAAAAATGAACTACAGCAGCATCATCTTCATCATCTTCGTCGTCTTCAACAGCAGCAGCAAACATCACCATCTTCAACAACAACAAATCTTCATCTTTTACACGAGCAGCAAACATCAAAATCAAGATCTTTAAAATCAAAATCAAGATCTTCAACACGAGCAACAAACAGAAATCATCATCAACACGAAAAACATCAACAATCGAGATCTTCAACACGAGCAGCAAATAAAAGATCATCATCTTCGTCTTCAATACCAGCAGAAAACATCAAAAAATTAGCAAGAAATCAAACAAGTATCTTCATCTTCGTCGTTTTCATAATCTTTATATGATTCTTCGTCTTCATCATCTCTGCAAATCAAAACCCTAGAAAAAAACACAAATCTTCATTGTTTCTTGCAGCAGCAGAAAAAGACAAAAAAATGGAGAGGAAAGAAACTAGATATGAAAAATAAAGAGGAGAGAGAATGTAAATCTGGGAATGAGATATTTTCTACTCATTTTTTGTATATATGTGGTCCCAAAAGGGTATTTCCGCCACCACACAATGACAATTACATCATCCATGACGCCACCCTAGAACCAAACCATAATTTCTTGGACCAAACAGTAATATATATTTAAAAAAAGGACCAAACAGACAGTTGACCTAGTCAACTGGACTAGACTCTCTCTAATATATTATTCCTAGGACTAAATGGTATTTCCTACTACAAGGTGTTCAACTCTAGAATCATGTGGGTATAGTTAACCCATGGGTAGGACTCATCTCACAAACGGGTTAACAAGATGAGGACCCCCATGAGCCCAATAAAAATCCCACCAAACCTTAGCCTTTGGACCCACTCTACCGGTAATGACCCGGTACCTGATCTACCTACCAATATTCAGTGATGAGACACGATGTGCATACATCGTATTATAAGGTTTATCGTGCTACTGCATTTATGGCACAATAAATCACGTTAAAATTTGAGCAAGGTATATGAACTAATTAAACTTCGTACACCACATCATAACATGATAGCTTTAGGGGTTATGTGGTGCCAGACTGATTGGCACACTAGCAAAACACAAGACAACATGCCTGAAAGGATAGCATACATTTTTTAACTAATTAACGATCAATGTTAGAAAGTGAGTTCAATCAAGACTCTGTGGTGTTTAAAGTTTAAACTATAACAGGAAAGTGAAGTTTTGATCTAGAAGTAACTAGAATGTTTCGTAGTTTTTTTTTTCTTGCGTAGGAAGTCTTTGTTTGCTTGCTTAGTACGTATTTCTTATGTTAGGAAGTTTAGTATTTTTGGAAGTGTGTTACACGGTTTGATTAGTATAGGTATAGGCTTTGATCCATAGAGTTTTGTAAGCATCAGTACGAATTCAATAGAATTTCTTGGCTTCAACTTGTTCTTGTGTTTTACGTTCATATTATTTTCTCTGTTACTTATGTGCTGCTTTGTTCTTGATCAGTAGAAGGAAGATTTTGGTTCAACATTTTCCATCGAGAGCCAGAAGATCGTGGGTTTTTAGGGTTGTTAAGAAGATAACATCCAACATGAGTTCGATCAAGGTACCAGTCTTTGATGGCAAGAATTTTGAGCATTGGAGAATACAGATGGAAAATATTTTCACATATCAAGAAGTTTGGGATATTGTTAACATAGGATACGTCGAACCAGCTGAAGCAACTGCTCTTACTCAAGAAGAGATGACTACTCTAACTGAAAACAGGAAAAAGAATTCTAAAGCTACATACATCTTTCATCAAGGAATTCATGAATCTATCATGGATAGAGTTGTGTATATCAAAGAAGTTAAGAAATCTTGGGACTCTTTAACAAGTTATTATAAAGGTTCTGACAAGGTGAAGAAGGTACGATTACAAACCCTAAGAAGAAAATATGAACTTTTGCAGATGGATTCAACTGAGTTAATAACAGATTTTTTCTCTAAAACATTAAGTCTTGTTAATGAGATGAAAGCTAATGGAGATACAATTGAAGATACTGCAATTATAGAAAAGATATTGTGTAGTTTACCTGAAAAATTTAACTCAAAAGTAACTGTAATTGAAGAGTGTAATACAGTTTCTGATCTGAGCATTGATGAAGTATTGGGCTCATTGCAAGCCTATGAGCAGAGAATGCTAGAGAAATCTGTCATTCGACCATTTGAAGAAGCACTTCAGAGTCAGACAAATTGGAATAGTAGATAACAGTCTAACTCAACTAAAACTCAAGGAAGGTTCAATCCATCTCAAAATCAAGGAAGATTCAATCCATCTCAAGGAAGAGGAAAATACAAGAGAAATCTTGACAAAACAAAGATTCAATGTTGGGAGTGTGGTGAATTAGGTTACTTCTCTATTGAATGTAATTCTACTAAACAGTCTTCTAAACAAGATAGTGCTAATAATAAAGTAAATTTGGTAGAAGAAGAATCTGAAGTTTTGTTGATGGCATGTCATCCTAGTGAAGAACAAGCACGTCAAAAGTGGTTTCTAGATACTGGATGCAGTAATCATATGAGTGGATTAAAAGAATTGTTTGTTGATCTAGATTAGTCAATAAGAACAGATGTGAAGTTGGGCAACAATGCCTTAGTACCAGTAATAGGAAAAGGTAGAATAGCTATTATTCTGAAGAATGGTTCTCAAGCTTACATAGCAGATGTATTTTATGTGCCTGGATTACATCAAAACTTGTTGAGTATGGGACAGCTTTCTGAGAGAGGATACTCAATGCACATTGAGGAGGTATTTGCACAATTCATGATGGAAGGAAAAGACTCATTGCAAAGGTGCAAATGACCAAGAATCGTTTGTTTCCACTAAATATTAAATATAATGAAGAACAATGCTATACCACTTCTATGAATGATGATACTTGGTTATGGCATATGAGGATGGGACACGTAAATTTTGAAAGCTTACAATTGCTTGAGAAGAAGGAAATGGTTTCAGGATCTCCAAGCATAATTCTTCCTAAAGACAAGTGTGAAGATTGTATCTTTGGGAAGCAGCATAGAGATCCTTTTCCAGCTGGGAAATCTGTAAGATCTGAAGAACCTTTGGGTTTAGTTCACTCTGATTTATGTGGACCAATAGAAGAAATCTCTAGAGGTGGTAACATGTATTTTATCACTTTTATTGATGATTTTAGTAGAAAAGGTTGGGTTTTCTTAATGAAGCAAAAGAGTGATGCTTTTGAGAACTTTATGAAGTTTAAAGCTTATGTTGAAAATCAAATTGGCAAAAAAATTAAAGTGCTAAGAACAGATATAGGCACTGAGTATATTGCAGTTGATAATTTTTTTGAAGAAAATGGAATTGAGCATCAAGACACAACAAGATACACACCACAAAAAAATGGTGTGGCAGAAAGGAAAAATAGAACTATCATGGAAATGGTTAGAACTATGAGAAGAGCTAAAGGATTGCCAATTTTTTTTTGGGGAGAAGCAGTTTCTTGTGCAGTGTATATACTGAATAGGTGTCCAACTAGGAGTATATTGGGAAAAACTCCATAAGAAAAATGGACAGGAAGGAGGCCAAGTATTAGACATATGAAAGTGTTTGGTTGCATATCATACTCACATGTTCCAGATTAGATAAGAAAAAAGCTTGATGATAAGAGTGAAAAGAGCATATTTGTTGGCTATAGTAGTGCAACAAAAGGGTATAAGCTGTTTAATCCTACAACAAACAAGAATATTATGAGTAGATATATAATTTTTGATGAACACAGTCAATATGATTGGAATGAGAAAGCTGCACCATCAACAGAGACAAAAATTTTAGTTGATATTCAAGAAGAAAATTCACAAGTAGACACTGAAGTTGTGTTGGCAGCACCAACACAATCTACCACATCCGCTGCTGAAACTCAATCATCACAACAAGAAAGACTGTCAAGATCAACACGAAATCGTGTTTTACCAGCACATTTACAAGTTTGTGTTTTCAACAGAGATAGTGATAATATTGATGAATAATTAATTAACTTCGCACTCTTTGGAGATTGTGATCCTGTGACTTATGATGAAGCTTCACAAGATCAAGGGTGGATACAGGCAATGAATGAAGAGATTCATGCAATAGAAAAGGACAATACTTGGGAACTCACAATACTTCCTGAGGACAAGAAGGCAATAGGTGTAAAATGGGTGTTTAAAACAAAGTTTAGACCCAATGGAGATGTAGAAAGATTGGAGGCAAGATTGGTGGTTAAGGGGTACAAACAAAAACCAGGCATTGATTATTTTGAAGTGTTTGATCCTGTAGCTAGACATGATACCGTTCGAATGATTGTTGCATTGGCAGCACAGTATAAGTGGAATATCTTTCAGATGGATGTAAAATCTGCGTTTTTAAATGGAATACTTGAAGAAGAGGTATATGTGGAGAAGCCTGCTGGATATGTTGTGGAAGGGAAATAAGATCAAATGTATAAACTTAAAAAGGATCTTTATGGCTTGAAGCAAGCACCACGAGCATGGTACACAAGGATTGATGAGTATTTTACTGATAATGGGTTGAGAAATGTCCATTTGAGCACACTTTATACGTGAGATTTGGATGTGAAGATGATTTTCTTATTGTCTGCTTATATGTGGATGATCTCATATTCCCAGGTAATAATATGCAGATGATTAATGAATTCAGGAAGGCTACGATCAAGCAATTTGAGATGACTGATTTTGGTAAGATGTCTTACTTTCTTGGACTTGAAGTTTTACAGACTGATGATGGAATTTTTGTTTCTCAACAAAAATATGTAGAGGATATCATGAAATGTTTTAACATGAGCAACTGCAAACCAATTCTAACTCCAGTGGAAGGAAGATTGAAGTTAGTTAAATAAGGAGGAGGAGAGCTTGTTGATCCAACATTGTATAAAAGATTAGTTGGTAGTCTTAGGTATCTAACTGCTACAAGGTGTTAGAGCATAGCTCGGTTGAACCCACCAAGCATTGGTATGTCAAGTTTGGTTGTCATATTTTAGTGAATCAAAACTCATTAAAAGAGTCGCTTGATTATTTACTAGAGTCAACTTCGTATAGGTTAGCTTGAAAGTATTAGGATATGAGACATTACAAGTATTACGTGAAGACTTGAAGAATGTGAAGAAGTAAGGAGCTACAACGACGATATCATCCTTTAACTTGACGTTAGTAATATTTGATTTGAACTGTTTCATTCCCTAACGTATCTTTCAAGTCGTGCATATTAAAAACATAACTGCGAAGATGTGAATGATTATACTCAAGTTAGACATAGTATTGAGAAATACAATATGAAGTATAACGCTTATCTTTTGAACTTCGTATATAAGACATCGACATAATCTTATGAATGCTATTGTGATTATGTATGGGTATGAGTGAAGATTTCTTCCTAGGAAACAATGCTTTTACATTCGTTTAAAGGAAGTAAATTCATGAACTTGTTTTATGAATCGAAAGGGAAATCGCTAGGCTTATTGGTATTGTTATTCATTGCAAATATTTTAAATTACCAATAGTGTGTTTAGTATAACCGCTCATAACTTTTTTATGTATATTGGTAAAACTATTCACAAGGCTTGACTTTTGTATTGGTATGACTTTTATTAGTGAAACCGATCTTAAGTAATCAGCTGAGATGGTATGATCGATTTGTTGTAATTGGTATGACCAACTCTAGTTACCGGGGAACCGATCCTAGTAAGAGGTGCAACCAATCACAAAAGGGGAATCGATCCTTGTAAGAGGTGCAACAAGTTTTTAGTTATTGGGAACCGATCCTATGAACATGTGCAACACGTTTTTAGTTATTGGGAACCGATCCTATGAACATGTGCAACAAATACAAGTTAGATACCATATATATGTGGGAACCGATCTTAGTACCTAGTCAACCAAGTTTTGGTAACTAGCGTGACTAATTCTAGTACCCACATGGAGGTAGAACCGAAACTTGTTTTGGTAGAACCGTGAAACCCATGATTGGTGATTTGATAGGATAATCAATCACATAGTTCTTGGAAGTCAGATGAACCAATTCTAAACTTGTTTGGAAGTGTGGAAAATCGGTTCCAAGATGGTAAATATGAAAAAGGATTTACCAAATAAAGATGTAAACATACCTTGAACATGTGCAGTAATACTTATCTTTTATTGGTCAAAGATATTCCTTAATAGATAAAGGAGAATCCCGAATCGAAATAAATTGAAAATCTTTTAATTAAGGTTTTTAGTTTAATATTCTTTTAATTTCCAGCAATTAAAATGCATATCTTTAGAAAATAAGAATTGGTAATGTGCATTTATTAATTTGAGATTCTCTACTGAGATTTCAATCAATATTTGGACAAAGCATTTCCAGGAATTATGGAAACCGAATTTGGTAATATATTTCATATCTTGAGAATATTTTCTGTTTTGGAAATTCCTTGGTGTCCAAACTTCCTTGGTCTATAAATATTGAAGTTTGCATTTCAAGCAAACTAATTCTCAGAGCCAACAAAACTACCTAGTTGTGTTGTTACTAGTGGAGCCGCCTATTCGGAGAGGAAAGTAACCTAATTAGGCGAAATCTCTTACGACCGCTCAGTTTAAAGACTTTTTTTTGGATTGAGAAGCTCTATTAGTACCGTTGGTGGGAAACTAGATAATTGCAGTTTATTATTAGTTTTCGAATGATTTGATTGACTAACAGTTGTTGAACTTTGATTGCACCTAGTTTGTTTATGCTTGAGATTCTTCTCTTCTAATATAAGATTCACTCAAACTAGATCGAAGTTTCGACGGGGATCTTTAGACTGTTTGTAGATCTAAAGACGTCTTGTGATAATCCATTGTTAACAGACTCCGTTCTGTATGTGATTGATCACAAGAGATTCAAGTTGATTGTGTGCAGGTGTTTATTGAAGATCAAAGAAGATTTGAAGACAAAGAAGATATTTTGGTTCATAATCTTTGGTGTGCACAATACTTGTTTCGGCTGGAAAAGGATCCAACTATAATCGGTTTATCTTTTGTGATAGATTTGACTGATTAGTTAAGTAGATCGGAATCAATACAATTCTTTGTGATTCAAAGTATTGATTGCAAAATCTTGACAATTACTTTGGTAGTTGTTATTAGATAGAACTAAAGACCTGACAAAGGAGTTTATTGGGATAAACGGAAGAGCCTTTTGTCAAACTCATATCACTTGATTGAAAAGAGTTGTTACCGAACAAATTTGTTGTTCCTTTACTGTTTGGAATACGAACCAAAGGAATCGTTCCAAGTGCGTGACTTATTGCAAGTTGGAGGCGCAAGGATACAGACGGAACTAGGTGAACTATAGGTTTAGTTGCTTGGTCTCAACTATACGAAGTTGGTTTAGATTTTGTATAACGGCTTAATCCCGAGAGTATTCAATTCTGGACAAGGTCCCGGGGTTTTTCTGCATTTGCGGTTTCCTCGTTAACAAAATCTTGCTGTGTCTTTTACTTTTTTATTTCCGCAATTATAATTGTTTTATTATAATTAGAAGTAAAATACACAAACGTTAATTCCTATTTACTTGATAGCAATCCTATTGTGTTTGGTTAAGTCCGAACCTCTTATCAAGTAAACATACTTCGTTGTTGTATTGTCTCGATCTTGTATCCATAGTCAATCACACAAGTTATCTTGTTGTCGCATTATCTCGATCTCGTATCCATAGATGATCACACGAAGTGTGAACCGATTAGTTGTATTGTCTCGACTCATTCCATAGACAATCACTTTCGTAGAAAGGACTTATAGGTGGAAAAGTTTTAGATTGAGGTATATTTGGGTACCCTCGTCTTTTCAATTGGTATCAGAGCGGGGAAACACAAAAAGATCTAACAATCTGATTTTGGTGCGATCCAACCTATAAGAAATCGAATCCTATGTCTGATTCAGTTAACGTTATGCAAGAGTATGAATACTCAAAAGTTGAAGATGTTACCACTTCATTAACTCATGATCCAAGAGTTGCAAAAACATTTGTGTTGTATCTGATGGAAAAGAAGATGCTGATAAAGAGTTGGTAAAACTCCTAAAGCCTACAAAATCTCGGTCTATAAAAGTACTGATATTAAAGACAGAGTCAAATCTTCTTAAGAATGAGATCAGAGATAAAGACATTCAACTGAATATTCTAGCCAAAGAGAATATGGATCTCACTGTCAAACTAGAAGCTTTTGGTAAATCTCTTACTCAAGTTAAAGAGACACGTCATATGACTCTGACTAATGATGCTGTTGTGATTTCTTCTGATATTGAGGAAACTAAAAGTCCTTGCTCGACTTTTACAGACTGTGATTAAACCGGTTTAGTCACATCTGAAACAGATCAAGATGATGGTAGTTTGCCTAACTACATCAAGTCAGAATAGGATGAGAAACCATCTTCTACATCTACTGATGATCAGAAGAAATCTTGTCCAAAGGAAACTTTGAACCGATTCCGTGAATATGATCTTAAGGAATACAACTTTCAGTCACTTGACAGGAAACTTATACTTCTTCAAAATACGGTGGTTAAAATATTGAAAGAAGTTTCTTGTCTTAAAAAACTGAAAGACCATTCCTCAGTAGAGAGACAGAATATACCACTACCCAATAAGATCAACTCAAAAGAATCAGAGGAAAGAGTTGATAATCGCTTATGGAAAAAGGTTCCTCCTCACCCATATCGAAACAATTCTTGTTTTGATAAAGAACGATTCCAGAAGAAAGGGAAAGAGAAAATTTCTGCCAAAAGAAACAATCAGGAACTTCCGATAATTGTTTCAGATAATCATGCTGATGTGCATCATAAGGAAATCCTTAGAACGAGAAAATCTTATTAAAATCTCATTGATAGAATTAAGAGAGATTTATCTATCTCTGAAAATTCTCACATCAGTACATCTTCTCCACATGATCATATCTCTAGAGTTAGAAAAGATCATTATCCTGGTATAAAATATTTTGGTCAGAAATTCCCAAAAGGAAACATGAACTATGTATCTGATATACGATGTAATCTAGAAAAAGCTTACTCCGATACAACCTAGTTGTATGGAGATTGTGCAAACCCATCCTATTCGTGCTCATAATTTTAGATGGGAAAAGCACAATAAAACGAGAGCACAATTATTTTTTTGTGGTTGTTTATCAGAAAAATATGTGACATTTTATGGATGACTGCGAATCCATGTCTGTCTCAAAATTGTTCATTTTAACATGATCATCCAAAAATAGGTTTTATTTAGAATTTTCGAATTTTAATAAACCTTCCAACATGAGAAGTTTGGACAAAGGAAATAGAATATATTCTATTATATTTTCGGAATTTCCTGATATTTTCGGTCCAAAAGTTGTCTCTTCTTAAAGAGAAACTATCTCTTGCTTGTATTCAGATACCCTGATCAATCCCTGTTTAAATAACCGAACATGCCTCCAGTAACTCGCAGTGTCTCAAAGGCTAATAAGGAGGAAGCTCAAAAGGTTAAGGATTGTCAAGGAATCAATACAGAGAGGAAGAAGAAAAACATATGATTCTGATAGTAATCAAAAATCATGCCTGATTATGATTCTGATAGCTCTGTTGGATCACAAGATGAGTCATGTATGTTGGCTTACAATTTACAAGATCCAACTGAAACCAAGTGGATTCGTTCTGATAGTATGATTCACTATATCCAAGGTTTTGAAGAACTGAGAACCAATCTCATTGTGACAGTTCAGCATCAAGATTGGCTCAAAGAAAGAATTGACCAAACAAGAGGTGTTCTTGCTGAACTCAAAGTTCTAGTTGAAGAACTTGAAAAATAGGAAATGGTTGCAGACAAGTCTCTTAAGAAACGCTTCAAAAGTTTGAGTACTGAGGAAACCTCAGTAAACAATAAGAGCACCACTAGAAATTAAGTTATTTGTTGTGATACTTAATCCAAAAAATAGACATCAGTTTTTGATTTCTTTCAATAATTGTATAAGGTCTATTATGAATAAAACTATCTTATTTATGAATAAAATTATTAGTTTATAATTTTTATTGTGATAGTTTTTGATTACATAGCCTGTGCTTGAATGCTTTATCTTATTGCTATGTATGTTTATGGGATGTTTGATTTCAGTTTTCCTAACCTTAATATTCGATCTCATATGTGTGAACCCCTTATGGTTTGGGTGACTTTTTGATTTAGCGGGATTAAGTTCTAGCCTATGTTGGTAGGCTTTATCAAAGGATCATGAGGGGTTCTGATTGAAACAATATGTGAAAAAGTCACAATATGCTGAATCGTTTTTGGTTTAGCATAAAAGCATATGTGTTTCGGGGTTTCAACTTTTGCATTGCATTAGTTAAAACTGGTTTTCAACCTTTCTCTGGTAAAGGTTGGTGTTTGTTGTTGTTCTTTTGTCTTGCAAGAGGATGACAACGTAGTGGTATTTTGGTATCAATTCTCCCCGGAAAGATGCAAAGGAAAAGGAGAAGAGGATGCAAAATTTGAGGTAACGACTTTGTTAGTTAATTGTTTTCCTGTTTAAGAAAAGCCTGATTTTTATTGCATATATTTATTGCTTTTGCTTAACGAAATTTCGGTACAATTGATGTTTATTTCATTGTTTGTGTATGGATGTGTGTGTGATTCAATTGTTTCCGGTTAAGAAAAACTATTGTTATCTTGCTTTATTGTTTGGTATCAATTGTTTAGGCTTACAAAATTTCGGTGCAATTGCAGTACTTTAATGTCTATGTTGTTTCAATTGCTTCCGGTTGAGGTAAATAATTATGCAAGTTGATTTATTTGGTTTGTATGAATTGTTTATGGCTTAACAAAAGAAAAGGTTTTCGGGATGACTTGTTTAGTCCAATTCGATTCCGGATAAGAGAAACTAAGTTAATTATAATCTTAGTTAGACTTATCAAAGTGGAGGTTTCGGTTATTCAAGTCTAATCGAATGCCTTAACAAGAAATGCTAGTTAGCTAACCGAGTACTTGTCTTGTTTAAAAGTGAAAGGTCTAAGTTATTATTTGAATAATTAGAACCTGACGAGAAAAATAGAGTTAATTATGAACTTTATTTTTGTCTTATCAAACAAGCGATTGTATATGTGCAATCGGTTTAGCAAAGGAACTAAGTTGCTTAGTCAATTTTTTGTTTGCTAAACTATTAGGGAAAATTGCTTCGGGCAATTGTTTCCTTGGTAACATATCAAAACAAAATTACTTGTAGTTTCGGTTTTGATATTGGTTATCAAAAATGGTGTGTGGAACCCTCGTGCTTAACTCTTATAGGTTGCAAGTCTCTTTGTAAGATTTGTAAGATCCTTTCAGTTTGTCTTTTATTTGCTCGTACCTTTGTCATTTTGTGACAAAAAGGGGGAGAAATATATGGAGTAAACAAGTGGTACTTATATTGATTTGTATTGATTTGGTATCACTAAGGAAAGGACAATGGTGCTTGAACGTTATATCAAACGAAAGATTAAAGCATAGACTAAGGGGAGTAACATATCATATGATGATGGAAATAACCAAGACGTGCGGATTGAAAATCTACCTATCTTACCTTTAGGGGGAGTATTAGCTTTGTTATTATAATGTCAACAACGGTATTTATGGATTGAATGTATACAGGTTATTGTGCTGTTGAATTTGGGAATCAAGCGTATGTGTAATGAATTCTCGTAATTTGTTTATCCATATGATGTAAGAGTTTTGTCACTAAAATTGACAAAGGGGGAGATTGTTAGAGCATAGCTCGGTTGAACCCACCAAGCGTTGGTATGTCAAGTTTGGTTGTCATATTTTAGTGAATCAAAACTCATTTAAAGTTTCGCTTGATTATTTACTAGAGTTAAGTTCGTATAGGTTATCTTGAAAGTATTAGGATATGAGACATTATAAGTATTACATACTTGAAGAATGTGAAGAAGTAAGGAGCTACAACGACGACATCATCCTTCAACTTGAGGTTAGTAATATTTGACTTGAACTATTTCATTACCTAACGTATCTTTCAAGTTGTGCATATTGAAAACATAACGTATTTGACTTGAGGTTATACTCTAGTTAGACATAGTATTGAGGAATACAATACGAAGTATAACGCTTATCTTTTGAACTTCGTATATAAGACATCGACATAATCGCATGAATGCTATTGTGATTATGTATGGGTATGGGTGAAGATTTCGTCATAGGAAACAATCTTTTACATTCGTTTAAAGGAAGTAAATTCATGAACTTGTTTTATGAATCGAAAGGGAAATCGCTAGGCTTATTGGTATTGTTATTCATTGCAAATCTTTTGAATTACCAATATGTGTGTTTAGTATAACCGCTCATAACTTGTTTATGTATCTTGGTAAAACTATTCACAAGGCCTGACTTTTGTATTGGTATGACTTTTATTAGTGAAAACGATCTTAAGTAATCATCTGAGATGGTATGATCGATTTGTTGTAATTGGTATGACCAACTCTAGTCATTGGGGAACCGATCCTAGTAAGAGGTTCAACCAATCACAAAAGGGGAATCGATCCTTGTAAGAGGTCAAACAATTTTTTAGTTATTGGGAACCGTTCCTATGAACATGTGCAACACGTTTTTAGTTATTGGGAACCGATCCTATGAACATGTGCAACAAATATAAGTTAAATACCATATCTATGTGGGAACCGATCCTTGTACCTAGTCAACCAAGTTTTGGTAACTAGCGTGACTAATTCTAGTACCCACATGGAAGGTAGAACCGAAACCTTTTTTGGTAGAACCGTGAAACCAATGATTGGTGATTTGATAGGATAATCAATCACATAGTTCTTGGAAGTCAGATGAACCAATTCTAAACTTGTTTGGAAGTGTGGCAAATCGGTTCCAAGATGGTAAATATGAAAAAGGATTTACTAAGTAAAGATGTCGACATACTTTGAACATGTGCAGTAACGCTTATCTTTTATTGTTAAAAGATATTCCTTAATAGCTAAAGGAGAATCCCGGATCGAAATAAATTGAGAATCTTTTAATTAATGGTTTTAGTTTTACATGCTTTTAATTTCCAGCAATTAAAACGCATATCTTGGGGTAATTTGCGTTACCTCCCCTGGCGAAGTTACGTTATCTCCCCTACAGAGATAAAATTAGTGAAACCTCCCCTCATTACATTTTCCGTCCAAAGCCAGTTAGGTGAGTCACCAGCTTTGTACAGGTGGACTAAAATATACACGTGTTAAAAATAATACTCAAAATACCCTCATATCCTAATATAATCCAACGGTTGTAGCTAAAGTCAAATAGTTAATCGAAAAAGTGTTCTGAAACCATTTTTATGGTGCAAGATCGAGAAACCAGTGGTGATGAGAATTTCAAGGGGAAATGGTGATCGAGAAACCAATGGTGCTGTTTAAATGAAGAACAGAGAAGATGGTTCTATCATTGATTTGAGAGATATGGGTTCGATGTTGTTACGATTCGATGAAAGTTAAATTGGTTTTTGATTTGAATATGAGAAAAGAAAGTAATGGACAAGAGCTGAGATGGGTATCTGATTTGGAGTTGTAGATGAGAAAGTAGATGAGTTTGTAATTAATTTGCGATGTTAAACACCTCTTGATCTGGAATCGTGAATAAGGAAGGGAAATAATCAGTGGAATCGCAATTGTGAAATGGAAATTGGGGTTGTTGTTGTTGTTTAGAAATGGGACCTGAGTTGATTGTGTTGCCGTAGAAATTAGGTCTGTCAGATCTGAGGGTCTTGATGAGAGATGAGCAGATAAGAAGAGTTAAATACTCTGTTTGTTGGGAGTACTAATTCTATTGAAGCAATAGAAGAGGTGATAGAGATAGAATCGAAGGTTGAAGCCGTATGTCAAGATATTAAAACTTCATTCTGAAGCCAACATAGACAAGAAGAATTGTGTTGCTGGTGATGGTGAAATGTAAAAAAAGAAGTAAAAGATCGGTTTGATTCAGATCTTTGGGTGTATGCAGTTAGGTATGAAATCACAGGGAATTGAGCTGGCTGCCATGGAATGAAGCTTGAACTGAATTAGATGAATGTTAGGAATTGTTACAGAAATGGATTCCTTGGCATGAGGAATTTCATAACTACATCAACTGATTCCTTGCCGTCGTCCTTCTCTCTCTGCTGGTGTTCGAGATAATTGATTTCTTGCAATGAATCGAAGATGAAGCTGATACGAAGGATGAATTGATTGATTCTCGGTGGGTTTTAAATTATGATTGATGACTGAAATTAAAGAGGCGTTAAATGCGAACAGATGGTGGATTTCAAGTTCTTCTTATGAAATCAGATTATGGGAAGACTCAATGGGTGTTGACTGATTTTAATCACCGAAATGCATGTCAAAGGTAGGAAAGAATTGCAGATTATTTGAGATTGGATTTAATTGAATTGGTGGAGCTGTACTACTGGAGGTGTTGTAGTTGAAACGATGTCGATTGAGTGGTGGTTGTTTGGTCAGTTCTTGTATATGAGAGGGCATTTTGGGAACTGAAGATCCACGTGTATAATTTAAGTCCACCTGTACAAAGCTGGTGACTCACCTAACTGGCTTTGGACGGAAAATGTAACGAGGGGAGGTTTCACTAATTTTATCTCTGTAGGGGAGGTAACGCAAATTATGATCTTCGCCAGGGGAGGTAACGCAAATTACCCGCATATCTTTAGAAAATAAAAATTGGAAATGTGCATTTACTAATTGGAGATTTTCTACTGAGATTTCGGTCAATATTTGGACAAAGCATTTCCAGGAATTATGGAAACCGAATTTGGTAATATATTGCATATCTTGAGAATATTTCTGGTTTTGGAAATTCCTTGGTGCCCAAACTTCCTTGGTCTATAAATATTGAAGTTTGCATTTCAAGCAAAATAATCCTCAGAGCAAGCAAACTACCTAGTTGTGTTGTCACTGGTGGAGCCGCCTATTCGGTAAGGAAAGTAACCTAATTAGGCGAAATCTCTTACGACCGCTCAGTTTAAAGACTTCTTTGGGATTGATAAGCTCTATTAGTACCGTTGGTGGGAAACTAGATAATTGCAGTTTATTATTAGTTTTTGATTGATTTGATTGAATAACGGTTGTTGAACTTTGATTGCACCTAGTTTGTTTATGCTTGAGAATCTTCTCTTCTGATATGAGATTCACTCAAACTAGATCGAAGTTTCGACGAAGATCTTTAGATTGTTTGTAGATCTAAAGACGTCTTGTGATAATTCATTGTTAACAGACTCCGTTCTATGTGTGATTGATCACAAGAGATTCAAGTTGATTGTGTGCAGGTGTTTATTGAAGATCAAAGAAGATTTGAAGACAAAGAAGATATTTGGGTTCATAATCTTTGGTGTGCACAATACTTGTTTCGGCTGGAAAATGATCCAACTATAATCGGTTTATCTTTGTGATAGATTGGATTGATTAGTTGAGTAGATCGGCATCAATACAATTCTTTGTGATTCAAAGTATTGATTACAAAATCTTGACAATTACTTTGGTAGTTGTTATTAGATAGATCTAAGGACCTGACAAAGGAGTTTATTGGGATAAACGGAAGAGCCTTTTGTCAAACTCATATCACTTGATTGAAAAGAGTTGGTACCGAACAGATTTGTTGTTCCTTTACTGTTTGGAATACGAACCAAAGGAATTGTTCCAAGTACGTGACTTATTGCAAGTTGGAGGCGCAGGGATACAGACAGAACTAGGTGAACTATAGGTGTAGTTGCTTGGTATCAACTATACGAAGTTGGTTTAGATTTTGTATAGCGGCTTAATCCTGAGAGGATTCAATTCTGGACAAGGTCCCGGGTTTTTTTTGCATTTGCGGTTTCCTCGTTAACAAAATCTTGTTGTGTCTTTTACTTTTCTATTTCCGCAATTATAATTGTTTTATTATAATTAGAAGTAAAATACACAAACATTAATTCCTATTTACTTGATAGCAATCCTATTGTGTTTTGTTAAGTCCGAACCTTTTATCAAGTAAACAAACTTCGTTGTTGTATTGCCTCGATCTTGTATCCATAGTCAATCACACAAGTTATCTTGTTGTCGTATTGTCTCGATCTCGTATCCATAGACGATCACACGAAGTGTGAACCGATTAGTTGTATTGTCTCGACTCATTCCATAGACAATCACTTTCGGAGAAAGGACTTATAGGTGGAAAAGTTTTAGATTGAGGTATATTTGGGTACCCTCGTCTTTTCACAAGGCCATATATTGTGCATGGAGTTGGAATTAGTCGTTTTATGGAAGCTCCTCGACAGTCTCATTTGCAAGCAGCAAAACGCATATTGCGTTATCTCAGTGGTACTATGGATTTAGGGATGTATTGCACATCATCTGAAGAATCTGAATTGGTTGGGTATACTGACAGTGACTGGGCTGGAGATATTGAAGATAGAAGGAGTACTTCAGGCTATGGTTTTCATATTGGATCCAGTTTCTTTAGTTGGTCATCTAAAAAACAACAGGTGGTTGCTCTTTCTACAGCTGAAGCTTAGTACATAGCTGCTGCTTCTTGTGCTACTCATACAGTATGGCTAAGAAGAATGTTAGACTTCTTGAATCATAAAAAGAATGTTCATACAAAGACTGTGTGTGACAATAACTCAACTATTGCACTGACAAAGAACCCAATTTTTCATGGAAGAAGCAAGCATATTGATATTAAGTATCATTATTCGAGCTAGTAACAAATAAGGAGATTATAATGATCTTCTGTCGAAGTGAATATCAGATTGCTGATATTTTCAAAATAGATTTGAAGGCCGAGACTTTCATCATTTTAAGAGCAATGCTGGGAATGAAAAGTTTACAGAGTCTTGGATTGAGGAAGGCTGTTAGAAAGTGAGTTCAATCAAGACTCTGTGGTGTTTAAACTATAACAGGAAAGTGAAGTTTTGGTCTAGAAGGAACTAGAATGTTCCGTAGTTTTTTTTTCTTACGTAGGAAGTCTTTTGTTTACTTGCTTAGTACGTATTTCTTAGGTTATGAAGTTTAGTATTTTTGGAAGCGTGTTACACGATTTGATTTAGTATAAGTATATGCTTTGAGCCATAAAGTTTTGTAAGCATCAATACGAATTCAATAGAATTTCTTGGCTTCAACTTGTTCTTGTGTTTTACGTTCATATTATTTTCTCTATTACTTGTGTGCTGCTTTGTTATTGATCGGTAGAAGGAAGATTTGGGTTCAACAATCAAGCTTGGAAGAGTGAACAAATCCTTGAGGCTAGATACCTCCAACTCTCTAATGGACTATTTTTAGGTTAATGCAAGAGTCCACACTATCGAGGTGTGCATGAATCTATTTTCGACAGAATTGTGTACATCAGTGAAGCCAAAAAAGCTTGGGATACTTTGAATACCTATTACAAAGGGTCTGACAAAGTAAAGAAGGTAAGACTACAAACCTTAAGAAGAAAATATGAGTTATTACAGATGGAATCTACAGAGAAAGTGTCAGATTTCTTCTCACGAACATTAAGTGTAGTTAATGAGATGAAATCCAATAGTGATACTATAGAAGATGCTGTGATTGTGGAGAAAATTCTACGGAGTTTACCAGAGAGTTTTGAAAAAAAAGTAACTGCAATAGAAAAATGCGATTCAACGGCAACTATGAGTTTGGATGAAATATTAGGTTCATTGCAAGCTTATGAGCAGAGGAAGACAGAAAGTATGCTTAAGAAACCAGTTGAAGAAGCACTTCAAAGTCAGATTAACTGGAGTAATGGTCAATCATCAAACTCATATAGAAGATCTAAGAAAATATTGACAGAAGCAAGATACGTTGTTTTAACTGTAAGAATTTAGGTCACTTCCAAAGAAAGTGCCCTGACAAAAAAGATTGAAACATGGAATAATGCAATTTTTTTTTGAGAAAGATCAAGATGATTATGAAGTTCTCTTACTGGCATGTTTTACGGCTCAAGAACACAACAAAAATAAGTGGTTTTTGTATTCTGGGTGCAGTGATCATATGTGTGGAATGAAAGAACTATTTGTACATTTAGATGTATCAGTAAGCACAAGTGTAAAATTTGGGAACAATGAGACAGTTCCAGTAATGGGAAAAGGGAAGATTGGTATT
The DNA here is from genome assembly GCA_023531105.1 of Papaver atlanticum. Classification (NCBI taxonomy): domain Eukaryota; kingdom Viridiplantae; phylum Streptophyta; class Magnoliopsida; order Ranunculales; family Papaveraceae; genus Papaver; species Papaver atlanticum. Next base: position 1,045,669 of record JAJJMB010010084.1, on the reverse strand, counting down.
ATTCTCAAGAATAGAGCTTATTCATATATCTTAGATGTTTACTATGTTCCCAGTCTACATCAAAATCTACTAAGTATGGGGAAATTAGTAGAAAGAGGTTATAGTATGAATATCTCAGATGGTGTTTGCTCGATTCATGATAAAAGGAAGAAGTTGATTGCAAAGGTAAATATGACAAAGAATAGATTATTTCCTTTAAATATACAGTATCAAAAGGAGATATGTTGTAACTCACCACTACAAGAGATATATTATAGTTTATCAACACAAGATAACACCTGGTTATGGCATATGAGGTTATGACATGTCAACTTTAACAGTTTGCGATTGTTATCAAAGAAGGAGATTGTTTTAGGACTGCCGGCTATAGACTATCCTGAGAAGAAGTGTGAAAGTTGTATATTTGGAAAACAATTTAGAGATCCCTTTCCTATAGGAAAAACAAGACTAGCAGAAAAACCTCTGGAGTTAATTCATTCTGATCTTTGTGGACCTATGGAAGAAACTTCACGTGGAGGAAATAGATATTTCATAACATTCATTGATGATTTTAGTAGAAAAGCATGGGTTTATCTACTAAAACAAAAGAGTGAAGCTGCTAGTGCTTTTAAGAACTTTAAAGCATTTATTGAAAGACAAAGTGGAAGGCGAATTAAGATATTACGTACTGATAGAGGAACATAGTACACTGTGAATGACAAGTTTCTAGAAGAATGTGGTCTTCAACATCAAATGACAGCAAGATACACACCACAACAAAATGGTGTGGCAGAAAGAAAAAATAGAACTATAGTTGAAATGGTTCTAACTATGAGAAGAGCGAAAACCTACCAAAATAATTTTGGGGAGAAGTTGTATCATGTGCAGTTTACTTGTTAAATAGATGTCTTACCAGATGTCTTCAATACAAAACACCAGAAGAGGCATTGACAGGAAGAAGACCTATTGTTAGACATCTCAAGGTATTTGGGTGCATAGCATATTCACATTTACCAGCAGAAATTCGAAAAAAACTGGACAACAAGAGTGAAAAATGTATCAGTGTTGCAACAAAGGGTTATAAGCTGTGTAATCCTAAGACAGGAAAGATAATCATTATTCGAGATATTATTTTTGATGAATCAAGTCAGTGGGACTGGAATTCAATAAAAGATAATATTGTTACTGAAGAACAAGGTATTGTAACTTTAAAAGATAATAACACTGTTCCTAATGATACTGAAGTTACTACTCCTACTATTATGGAGACTGCAACATAACAAGAATAAGAAGTATCAACACGTACTTTACGTAATCGTGTTGCACCAAGACGTGAAGATTATGTAGTGACAAGAGATGATGAAAATTAAGATGAAGACCTTATTAACTTTGCTTTATTTGGAGACTATGATCCAGGTAATTTTGAAGAAGCATCTCAAACTAAAGGTTGGATTGAAGCTATGGATAATGAAATTCAAGCAATAGAGAATAATGAAACTTGGGAACTCACTACACTTCCGCGTGATAAAAAGGCCATTGGAGTTAAATGGGTTTACAAGACAAAATATAGACCTAATGGTGAGGTTGATCGTCTTAAAGATAGACTGGTTGCTAAGGGGTACAAATAGAAACCATGAATTGATTACTTTGAAGTCTTTGCTCCTGTTGCAAGACTTGATATTGTGCGATTATTAATTGCAATAGGTGCGCAACACAAGTTCAAAATATATAAGATGGATATAAAATGTGCATTTCTAAATGGTGTGCTTGAAGAAGATGTGTATGTTGAACAACTTGATGGATATATAAAAGAAGGGGAAGAAAATTGTGTATACAAGCTACACAAAGCCTTGTATGGATTGAAGCAAGCACCACGTGCTTGGTATACTCGAATTGATACATACTTCATCAACAATGGCTTTGAAAAGTGTCCATATAAACATACACTTTATTTGAAGACTAATTCTCAAGGTAATATGATTATTGTGTGTCTGTATGTTGGTGATCTTATCTTCATGGGCAATAACATGGTAATGATCAATGAATTCAGGGAGGCCATGATAAAAGAATTTGAGATGAATGATCTTGGCTTAATGTCATACTTTCTAGGACTTGAAGTTTTTCAAACAGAAGATGGAATCTTTGTTTCACAAAAAAGATATGCAAAGGAGACTCTGAAGCGCTTTAAGATGGATGACTGCAAATCTAGAGCAGATTAACGCTTATAAAAGAATGAACTGGTGAACTTGTGAATCCAACAGATTATAAGTGTTTGGTGGTAAGTTTGCGTTATTTGACTTATACTAGACCAGACATTGTTTTTGGTGTTGGCTTAATCAGTTGATTTATGGAATCTCCTAAACAATCTCATTTACAAGCTGCAAAGAGACTTCTGAGGTATATTAGTGGAACGATTGATTATGGAATTCTATATAATTCTACAGAAACTATGGAGTTAGTTGGATATACTGACAGTGACTGGGATGGAGATATAGAAGAAAGGAAAAGCACTTCAGGATTTGCTTTTCATATAGGATCAGGTTATTTTTCTTGGTCATCCAAGAAACAACAAGTGGTTTCTCTATCTACAACGGAAGCAGAATACATATCTGCAGCTTCATGTGCAGCACATGCAGTTAGGTTAAGAAGAATGTTGAAGTCTCTATATCATGAACAAAATGCTCCTACTCAGATAGTGTGTGATAACAAATCAATTATTGCACTTACAAAAAATCATGTATTTCATGGGAAGAGTAAGCATATTGACATCAAATATCATTACATACGAGAATTGATCAACAAAAGAGAGCTAGCTGTCGAGTTTTGTCAAAGCAATGAGCAGGTAGCTGACATATTCACAAAACCTTTAAAGGGTGACACATTTGTGTACTTAAGAGGAGAACTAGGAATGATGGTCAACATAGTCTCGGCTTGAGGGAGGCTGTTGGAAGTTAAGTTCAACCGAGACTATTGGAGCTACAACTAGTTAGGAAATCAGTTATGCTTGGTTGTTACGTTTTTAGTTCTGTCTAGAACATTCTGGAAGTTTGCAGAACTAAACTTGGAAGTTACGCCTGTTCTTATTTTTAGTAGTTTGCTTGTCTAGGAAGTTTAGTTATTTACGGAACTTTTGCTTAGTGTTCTAGAATTCTGTTTGCCTTTGAACTAGTATAAATAGGCTACAAGCCTTAAGAGTTTTGTATGCGCATCAGAAGGGTTTATTGTTTTAATAGATTCTTGTTTGTCAAACTTCTTTGAGTGTTTTATATCTTCTTGTGTTATCTTTTGTCAGATCCTACAGTTGTGTTAATTTTTGTTGTTATAATAGTAGGACTAAAAGTTTTACTGAATGGAGGTAGCCAAATGAGAATTTTATGGATTTTCTTAGATTTTTTATTTGAGCGATTCCTAGAGATTATCTGGAAATTTAGAGATTTCTAGTGATTTTATGAGAGTGTTACAGAGAATCTTTCTAACTTAGAGGTACAAATTTAGTGTATTTTTAGAGACAAAAAAATTAATACATCACAATATCTACCAACTTTTTTATTACGTAAGTTACAATGCTAACAAAATTACCATGAATAAATCGTAAAATACGTGTCTATTGTCAAACAAACTAGTATATATTTATCACACCATCTGTGTTTCCTTTTTTTATTTATCTTTGTGTGTTCTTTTTCCAATTAATATTTTTTTTTCTTGGCCATGACAGAGTACTATCAAGGAGAATGAGTGCCTATGGAATATAACCAGCTAGTGTCTGACAGCTAGACCATTGTGAAATAAAGAAAAATAAGAAATTTGTATGTGAATTTGATGCTTATGAGAAAACAAAACCCAAGTTTTAAAATCTGAAATATCACATATTTAAGAGAGATTTTAGCCATACCTATTTTCTAATAAAAATCCTCCAAGTTAAGTCTACAAAATATATGAATCCATGACTTGTAAATATAAATCTAATAACGAGGGTGTTTGAGTGGCTCTTAAGAAATCACAATCCAATAATATGGAGTTTTAAAGAATTGAAAAGACTTGGAAAAAGTCTTCATCCACTAAAAAGGGAGACTGGGAAATTTTCTTAATTAGAATCTCTACTGACTAACAATAAATTTGAGAACTCTTTAAAAATACTTCAAATCCCCATTTGACTACCTCCTTGTAAAGTAAACACTTCCCTTTAATTTGGTGAAAGATTTTTACATCCAATATGGCTTTGAGCTAGGTGTGAAACCCTTTCGCACCCAATTTGGCTTTCAGCTGGGAGTGAGCGTTTTCCCCAAATCTATGGATCGGATTCGGACGATCGTATTTTTACGGGTGGGCCCCCGAACCGTTACAAATGGACTGGATGCGGGTGTAATTTTTGATATCCAATAGATTTTGGATTGGGTGCGGGTGCAGTCTTAAAAATCCTTTTGACATTGGCACTCGTTAGATTAAGGATATTTATGGATTTTTTATAAATTATATGGTTAGTTTAGTATTTTTAATGACCCACCATTTAGTCAAGTTATCTCCCCATCATTCTCTCCCATCAAACTTTTAGGGCTTGATTTTGAGAGGAAAATTCAAGTCATTTTTTTCCTTGATCAATCAGTTTTCAATTCATTTTTGTTTGTTTTATTTTTCTAATTTGTTAGAGCACTGCTTGGTTGAACCCGCCAAACATTGGTATCCCAAGGTTGGTTATCATATTTTAGTATCAAAGCCCATAAGTCGCTTGATTAGATTACTAGAGTCACCTTCACTAGGTTAGACTAGGAAGTCTAGAAATGCTAAGGCATACAAGTATTACTCTGAAGACCTGAAGAATACGAAGACGTATTGACATCAACGAAGACATCATCCTTCTGCTTGAGGTTACTAATACATGATTTGACTTGGTTCCATTTCTATATTGTTGCTTTTAAGTCGTTTCTGATTGAAAACATAACCCGCGAAGTTATATATATATGAAACTCTAGTATTAGAGACTTGATCATCTTATTATGATCAAAGTGTCAAGGACGAATATATCAATGATTGTATTATATTACGAAGTATAACGCTTATCTTTTGAACTTCGTAATTGCGACATCAACATAATCTTTGTAACTTGTTACTAGATTGTGTAGTGCACTTAGGGTTGATTTCATACCTAGAGAATTGTGTTTAATTACATGAGTCAAAGGAAGTACACTCACGAACTTGTTTCGTAGTTTAAAGAAATCAATAGGATTGAAGGTCCAGTTTTCATTGAAGATCTAAAGTTGGACCGATCCTAACATGTATAGGGAATCAAGGTAGAACTGATCCTAACTTATGTTGAGAGTCAGGGTAGAACCGATCCCTACCTATATTGGGAGTCAAGGTAGAACCGATCTCTACCAAAATTGGGAGTCATGGTAGAACCAGTCCCAATATGCAAAACCGATTTACTTAGTCACGTACACTATACGGTTTATATGATTTTGGAAATTGGGTTTGAAAAATAGGAAAGTTCAAGATGTCGACATGATAAGTAATTTGAATATGTGCTGAAATCTTATTTATTAATTGTTCAAAGACATTCCTTGATACTCAAGGTGAGATCCCAAACCGAAATGTTTGAGAATCTTTTTGATGTTTTCGAATGTATATGTTTTGTTTTACCAGCAATCAAAACATATCTCTGTAATGATATATTAGTTAAGTGCTAGCTAATATTTAGTTGTCCAAGAGGGATTTCGGTTATACAGTTGGAATTAGATAAAATCGAATTTAGGTTCTTTATTGCATCTCTTGAGAATATTTTTGGTTATGGAAATTCCTTGGATTTAAAACTACCTTGATATATAAATGGTGAAGTTTGGTCTTCTTACAAACTTATCCTGAGGCAGGCACTGCGTTTCGTAGCCACTGCTTTAGCCGACTAAAATATTACTTTTAATACTATCTTGGAGAGGAGTGTAACCTAATTAGGCGAACTCTCTTACGTCCGCTAGTTTAAAGACTTATTTGGAATCAAAAAGCGTCTAGATAGTAACGTTGGTGGGAAACTAGAACTGCATTGTTATTTTAGTTTTTGATTATTAATTTGATTGACTAACAGTTGTTAACTTTGATTGTGCTTAGTTTGATTATTCTTGAGAGTCTTTTCTTCTGACATAAGGTCACTGATACTGGATCAAGAGATTAGCGGTAGTTCAGATCTGTCTTTAGATATGACTTTGACTTTTGATCATCCATTGTTAACATACTTCATTTTGTGCGTGATCGATCATAAGTTGGAATCAAGTTTGATATTGTGCAGGTACTGAAGAAGACTTTGAAGACTTGAAGACAAGAAGATTTTTATTATTGGTTTCGTATCTTTGTGATTTTCTTCGTGCACAAACTTAATCGGTTGGGCTCCGACTAGATCTCATTTATCTTTGGTAGGCGATTGATTGACTAGTCTTATTTAGATCGAAAAGCTATCATTTGGTAGTTCTGTTTGACTTGATCTGGTTAACTTGTTAAATCAGATCTTGGAATATCTAACCCGACAAAGGAGTTTATTGATTTAAACAAAAAATCCTTTGTCAAGCTCAACTAGAATATATATCTGATTAAATTCTTGAGATAGAAAGAGTGGTTACCAAACAGATTAGTGTTTTACTATTTGGAAGACGATCAAAAGGGGTGAGTGCTTAAATTCTTTAGAAAGTATGAAGAAACTTAAGATAGTGGACTCTATCTTAGGATTCACGTGCGGTGGCCAGATTGATTATAGGCGCAGGGATACTGAGGAAATTATGCATCTAGGGGTAGTTTACTTGGTCTCAACTGTACGAAGTTGGTAGTGGTCTTTGTATAACGGCTTAATTTGAGAGTATTCAGAACTGGACTAGGTCCCGAGGTTCTTCTATATTTGCGGTCTCCTCGTTAACAAAATCTTGTTGTGTGCTTTTACTTTACTTTCGTCATTATAATTTTTTCAAGTTATAATTAAAGTAATTGTATGTACTTGTACGTTAATCCCAAACACTTGGGTTAATCCCTATAGTTGTGTTCGGTTTCGAACCAATACTATATACCAAGTGTATACCTTGTGGCTTTCTATCTTCTTGACAGTCTGTGTCTATATTAGATCATGCAATGTATAGGACTTATAGGTTGATATCGAAAAGATTGTGGTGCACTTGGTACCCTCGTCATTTCATAATTTAAAGTGTTTATTATAAAAAAATTTTTTGTACGGTTATGGTTTCCTTAACCCGGCGTCGTGTATTTTTTTTACAAAAAGATACTAATTGTAGTAGGAACAGATGGTAGTGAAGGTTCATACTCTGCCGGAAAAAAATCAAAGAAAGTTAAAAGAATTAGGAGGGTGAACCGGAGGTAAACCAGAACCAAAAGAAGATATTGAATCATTGATAATGTGGTAGTAGTTGCACACCCATCCTAACGCCTCCAAGCCCAACTATCCCTGATTTGGTCGTAAAATGTAACCCCAATTTTGCACCCCCCCTATTTAGCTTCCGCTGGTGGCATGGGTAGATAGAATTTTTCAACCCCCTCTCCTCCAAAGTTGGTCCTCCCCAGAATGTAACATGCCTAGGAATATATAGACTAGTCTAGTTGGGTAGGTTGTCCCTTGTATATTATATCGAGTATGAATAATAAGAACCCTATGGATGATTCTGTCAATCAGTTTAGACCTATTTGGTTATGTAATTTTGCCTATAAAGTGATCTCTAAGGTTATTGCTAACAGGATGAAGCCATTGATGGATATAGTGATCTCTCCCAATCAAAGTGCTTTCGTCCCCAAGAGACAGATTGCTGATAGTGTAATATTAGCTCATGAGCTTATTCATACTATCAAGCAAAAAAGAGAAGAAGAGGGGAAAGTGGGATATGCAGCCATTAAATTAGACATGTCTAAGGCATATGAAAGGCTAGAATGGTCTTTCTTGGCTAAAGCTTTGTCCAAGTTAGGGTTCCACCCAAAATGGATAAGACTTATTATGAATTGCCTAAGCTCTGTCTCTTACTCCCTCATTCTTAATGGCAGTCCAATGGGACACTTTCATCCTGAAAGAGGGCAAAGACAAGGAGATCCCATGTCCCCCTACCTGTATATCATTTGCACAGAGGCATTGTCAACTTACATTAAACATTTAGAAGATTTAAATCTGGTGCATGGAATCAAGTGTACTAGGTCTGCTCCCTCTATCAGTCATCTGTTGTTTGTAGATGATAACTTGTTATTCACTAGAGCTACCATTCCTGAATTCCATTCTATAAAAGACTACTTGCAAAAGTTTTGCAATGCAAGTGGTCAACAGATAAACTTAGAAAAGTCTGGATTGTTCTTCAGCAGTAAGGTCCACCCAAAATATAAAAGAATCCTCGCAAAAATTATTAAAATCTCAAATCTTAGCCTTGGGGAGAAGTATTTGGGTGCATCAATTACATTTTTAAGGTCTAAAACTCAGACCCATTTACCTCTTTTAAATGATATGGAGAAGAGAGTTAATGGATGGCTGGTTCAATTTCTGTCCCAAGCAGGAAAACCCACCTTGGTTAAGCATGCGGGTCAAGCTATGTCACTTTATCAAATGACGATATTCTTAATTCCCAAGAGTATATGTCATAAAATTGATTCTCATTTGAATAGGTATTGGTGGGGTGAAGACCCTAATTCCAAAAAGAGAAAACTACATCTGCTAGCATTGGAAAACATGTGTAAGCCAAAAGAAGAAGGGGGACTTGGGTTTAGAACCAGTGAGACCAATAACTTTGCCATGATAGCAAGAAGTGTTTGGAGACTGGTGGAAAACCCAAATTCCCTCCTTGCTCAGGTGTTGAAAGCAAAATATTACCCTAGCGTGGATGTGCTTAATTTTAAGTTCCCTGAAAAAGCCTCTTGGGCTTGGAAATGCCTCCACCGTACCATGAGTAAGATTAAACCTTTTATCTCATGGGTAGTGGGGGAAGGAAACTTTATTGACCCTTGGTGTGACAATTGGATTCCTGGAAAAGGGACTGCCACACCAAGAACCAATACTAGTCTTGATAAAAATCTTATAGTACATGATTTGATAAATCATGATTCCAGAACTTGGGATATAGCAAAGTTAAGTGTTGTCTTTGATCAACCCTCAAAAGAGAAGATTGAACAAATTCCTTTCAGTATTGTACCCTATAGAGATAGAAGGGTGTGGTTACCATCTAAGGATGGTAACTTCAATACTAAATCTGCTTATTCCGCCCTAAATGTTAGTGGTGACAACACTAACTCTAACTTATGGATAGCTGTGTGGAAGTGTAAACTACCAGCAAGAATTCAATTATTTGTTTGGAAATCTTTGAAAAGAGCTCTTCCAGTTAGAGAAATTCTTCACCAACGCATCCACATATCTGATTTTAGTTGTCCAAGATGCAAGTTTAAATATGAAACGATTGTACATACCCTAGTAACCTGCAAATGTCTTACTAGAGTTTGGAGACTCGGAAATGTACAAACTGCTCAGTTTCAAAAGTTTACCATTCACCAGTGGGTTAGATTTTGGCTTCAGCTCCATCCTTATAAAGATGCGTCAGATAGAGCTGATAACTTCCCACTGATTGCATGCTTGATGTGGTCCATTTGGACAAACCAAAATGACTTAGTCCATAATGGGAAATCAGAAGAACCAGCTGCTATTCTAGCAAGAGAAAAATCAATGATGTTGAGCTATATTAAAACCCCATCGTAACAGGGCATATCTGCAATATCTCTACCACAACCAGCTTCATCTTGGGTGGTCCCACCTAAGGATTTGACCAAGATAAATACTGATGGTGCTTGGGACCCAAATTCTCCGAATGGGGGAATTGGTCTCATATTTAGAGATTCAAACCATAACTTTGTTTATGCTCAGTCAACTTACTTAGTATGTTTTTCCGCAGAAGAAGCAGAGACTCGAGGAATTAGAGATGCTTTGATGGTGGCTTTGGAGAAGAGACTTGATCGAATCATTGTTGAAAGTGATGCATTAGCTATTTTGGAGCAAATTAACAAGGAGACCTTCATGGGAGACCAGAGAACCCATTGTTTGTTACAGGATATTAAAACCTTAATTCCCAAGTTTAAGTTTATATCCTTTGTATTTGTTAACCGTCTTGCAAATGGAGTTGCCCACGATCTAGCTCAATGGGCTAAAACTAATGTCAGCCATATGGCTTGGTCTTTACCCCTATTTGGCTCTTGTCCTCTTTATGTAAGGACCATAGGGCGGGAAATATGTAATTCTTTGTTTGTTGCTTATAAAAAAAAAAAAAGGGTATGAATACTAGAGTTTTAGTCAATGTGCAAAGACTAATTACGATCGACTCCTTCGATCATGTCAGCTGGAAATGCGGATTAAGCAAGGGGCATGGTAAAGTCAATAAGCAGCTGCAATAGATCGTGTACACATTTTATTTTATTTTGCAACTTGCGTGATTGGAGCAGAGACTGTCTTAGCAAACCTTTCAATAGACTAATTACCTTTAGTCAGGCACGCATGAATATACCAACTTGCTGCAGTAAGGTTTTGCATTAGCGATCAGGATTTCTTTTTTTAGGATGAAATGACACCCCAGGTAATTCTCTAAAACCATATTATCTAATTTCCAAATGGTTTTCTTGTTTACCCCAAATTGAACTCTATATGCAAATTGAAACTCTTACCATGAACACCAGACCGTGCAAGCAAGGTGCAAAAAGGGAAGTGATTGTAAGAGCATTATACTCGAGCTATGCCGAAATTTAAGTTTTGATGTATAATCCCTTGTATTGTAAATGTGGTAACACTCTTCTATTAATACAACTTTGCCTTCTCTATCAATACAAACTTAAATGTAAATGATAATTTCTGTGTATACTGTGTCAAAACTTGTAACAAAATAATCAACCACTATATCATCTGAGCATTCAACCTTCTAAGCCAAACTGAATGAATGATCATACGAAACACATCATACCGCTTCGGTGGATCGTTCATGACAAAATGCCTCTGTACTTGTTTCACTCTCTCCTGCATTCTAACATATCTATCAAACGGAATATCCATTAGAATTCTCTTCAAGTTTGGAATTTCACTTACTGAAATCTGAACTGAAAAGGAAGCCCAATTAAGAACGTCACTAAATGGGAGGATATAATGTTGAGAAATCAATACTGGTACACATTCAGCGTATATTGCCTCAACTATTCTAGGGCTTGCCACTTCGTAACCGCTCGGGCAGATGCAGTACTTGCTCTTGTGCATCATTTCTTCGTAAGATATGTTTTTAGGAAGTTTTTCATAAATACGTAAATCCTCATCTTTTTCTTTCCAGTGCTTCAAAAGAGGTCTTCTCAGAAAACCATGGATTCCTCCAGCAAAGAATCCTAGGATAGTTCGTTCTGATGGCGGTGGACCACCCACAAGACCAGTTATGCTGTCTGTCCTGATATTGATTTCAGGAAATGATGCATCTTTTTTAGGATTGAAGTATTCACTTGTATTTGCATTGCATAATACACGGATGGAGTTGTAATACAACTGAGGCACATACCATGTCGCTCGAGGTCCCTACACAAATATACAAGTACATACAATTCACATTACATATGATGCTTTAGCCTGCAATAACTGAAAGCTAATTTGCCATATGGTACTGATGACCCAATATGGAAGTGTATCAATCAAAAATGTAGCCCTCTGCAGTCTGTTCTGTGATAATTAGCTAGGTTTGCAGACGTATATATCTGCAGAACATGCTTGGAGAAAAGAAGTGTAGGAATATTGAATCAATGGCGCAAACTTTGTGTGCGTGATGAGTACAGTAGTAACGTGTACCAATTTCTGCTCAGTCACATACCTGAGGGGGGATTCCAAAAACTGTGGCCTTTAAAATTGAGCAAAGTTGCATTTTAATAGGTTGATTAGGGATAACGGGCTCGGCAAAAGCTCGCCCGTAAATATGCTTCTTACTATATGTTACCCAAATAAAATTTGGGGATAATGTGAAAAAATGACCTCGGACAAGCATAAATGTGCATATAATGGTGTGGATAAACGGAAATTGTAGGATACATACCCAATCATGGCAAGAAAGCATAAAATGGTCAGCTCCCAAAGTTCTGTTCCAGTAAGGATATTTTTGGGAGATGATACGGATGTAGTCGCCAATTGTTCTTCCTAGGACAGCTTTGTCACGAACCTTAGGATGAAAAAGATATGTAAGAATCTTAACAACACTGAAAGGGAGGAAAAAAACATGAGCTTTATCTGGATCTCTGGTTCGAAATTTTGCATCCATCTCCAACGTGTTAATAAACATCCCTTCTGTAGAGTATATGTTCTTACAAGGTCCATCATGAAACAGTGGAGGTTCTCCTTCTTCGTATACAAATATTTTGAACATTTTCTCCATCAATTGGTAACTCCTGCACATTTCAAATATGAAATGATATATTATTTCTAATTAGTGACGTGGTCCAGTAGGATTTTCCCCATTTATCTCAACTAATACAAAAACAAAAGGCTTGTCTGCAGCATAAGTCATAAGACAATGGGGTACGTCGCAGTCCTGTAAGATTTTCTTAGTTTCAAGTAAAAGAGTAACGATACAGAATAGGGCTGAGAAGTTGAGAATACCTCTACAAAGGACTGCAAACACAGCTTAATCCTGAGGAGCATATACACAATTCATAAAATGAGATACTGTATGCTTGACACGAATATGTCATACCGACGAATTGTTAAGTAAATTATTAAATCAATCTACATTCTACAGACTATACACAGACACAAAAATTGTTATCGAAATAGCAGTACAGCGCATGGAAAGGATTCGACAATTTTCTTGGTATTGGTTTATTGATAAACGGTGTTAAATGTCCATGTTTGTATTAAATTTTCCTGTTTCCTGTCATTTTCTTGTTTCTATTTCTCTACTATTAAAATTCCCCAAATTTCACAATTTCATTTATAGCCTTCAAATCAACATGTAAAGAAGTCGGCATAAAAGTTAAGAGTTGCATTTTTAATACGATATTTTGTACTATGATTCTATTGAACCAGAGTATGGACAACTGCATTAATCACTACATTTTCTTTAATTGGATCTTTGCCTTTGGGTACTTGACAATGGCAATGCAACTCTATTGAAATACTGTAAACATTCACATCAAAAATCAAATATTGCCCATTGCCATGTGATGCTTAACAAGAGTACAAGATCCTAATTAAAGCGTAATGTCACTTTAGGCAAATTTTAGGCTTTGTGTATGAAGAAATATCTACTCTTAGGCTCTTAGCCTGAGGTTTCCATAACTTTCGGTCTAATGATATTGCGACAAAAACTTCCACATCAAAAAATCAATTTATAGCATATTGCCATGTGATGGTGCATGTCTAATGGTTGAACTTTGGGTATATTACTGTGCATAATGGTCGACTCGCTTAGACCATACAGATACTATTCTAAGCTCTAAGAGAAGCACTATGGTAGACATAAACCGAATTACCTAGCAAGCACTACGGTGCTTCCTTATCTCCAATATCCGGCTAGAATATCCAAAATCGTAAAACCAAAATGCCCGGGTTTTTTTTTTTTTTTTTTTTTTTATAAAAAAAACAAAAAACAAAAACAAAAACAAAACGGGTGTTTTCCGAAGAACACTAAATTGGGGATACATAAATTAATTGGGGCATATCTGCCGACATAGTTTTTTGATGCTTTCGGTACGGTCGATGAATTGCCGGCATTGAAAAACCATGCCGGCAACTACAATAAAATATTTCTCAATTAAGTGTTCTTTCCGAATGCTTACATAGGAAAAAAATTCCTATGACTTTCCACACAATAGTGGAACCTAATAGAGAAAGCATATAATTTATTCCCATTTCTCAATCAATTTCCCAACATTAGATGTTGTATTTCCCTATCACCATTTAAAGGAATTGGGACCAAGACCACTACCTAGTGATTTTTGCTCTAACTCAATTTGTGTTCCAGTCTTGTTACACATGGCTGACCAAGAGCAAAACTGGTTATGAATATTGAACCGCCCACCACGCTAAAGTTAACAAAAACAAGCCAAGTCAAAAAAAGCATATGCGTGGGCAGTTTCTCCACTGGTTCATTGCATTGTTTCTTTGCATTTGTACAAAATGCGCTAACTTATACATGACGTTACTTAGTAAATTCTTGTTTGACAATATATTGCAAGAAAACAAAAATTGATTCAAGGGAAACAATATCATAAAATGAAAAGGAAAAAAAGAAAAAAGGGATACATACCGATGAAATAAGTAAGGATTTCTATAAATTTGACCGTTTGGGATGTAATAATCTGGATCGTCACCAGAATTAATACCTTCATGGGATGTAGATGAATTCTGATGAATAGAAGCAGCAGCAATTTCTTTTAAGAAAACCCTGACGCTACCAAGTTCCGATTCTATCTTCTTTAGTTTCTCATCATAATGATCTCCAGTTTGTTGGTTCTTCTTTATTAAGTTTAATGGATAGTAGTAATGATCACTAGAAGCTCCATTGAAAGGTCTAAGTATTGATGATAATGGCGGTGATGACACTTTTGATTGGTTACCATCATTATAAACCTAACAGCATCAAAGCAATGAATATCAACAATAATAATCAATTTCAATTACACATTGAAAGATTTGGTTTGTTCATGGTCATGCATATCTATATCTATGGAAGAAAAAGAAAAAAAATCATAAGGTGATTGAGAATTCTTACATGGACTTGATCATGATGGAGATGAGCCATCTTCTGATGATATATGCATTGATTAGTTGACACACAAAAGAACAGAGGAACTAAAACAATTAGAGATCCAATTCCAATAATTGTTTGAATCAATGACAAAGATATATGATTTTGAACGTAAGATGGTGATGAAGAAGTAGAAAAAGGTTTGATGATATTCCTCATCTCAACCCTCACTCGCTCACTCACTTACTTGCTCTGTTTTTCTCCTCTACTAGTAGTTTCAGTTACGTCGTTTCACTTCTTGATCTGTCTGTACATCTATTTAATTTTGTGGGAGTTCCAACACCTTAAATATTGCTTGCTTTTTTTTTTTTTTTTTTTTTGGAAGATGGGAAATCTGAAAGCAAATTAGATCCACTAATGACGCTTATGAGTCTTGACTCTCTTGCATTTTATGATATTGTATCCTTTCATTACAGAACTCGAAATACAAGGAATCCAGAATCCTGGAAGAAAAAAAGTAGCTTGGTACTCAGCCCGGTCCATAAAAGCATGTGGGTGGGGGTCGTGTTGGGCTCTAATGGCCTAATACGCCAAGCTTTGCATACTGCATGATTTTGTTTAGTCACTTTGAGTGTTTTTTTTTCTTTGATACCAAAAAAGAATTTATTAGAAACTAAAATCCAACTCCCATAGTAATCTTAAAAGTATGAGAATATTTTGTTAGTTTATCACCTGGTTAATTAAACTTCCTATTGATAAATTTGAACTTCCTATTGATAAACTTGCAAGTCCGTAATGGATGTTTGTGAAAAGAGGTTACAATATTTAGGGAATTTTGATAAAAATCCACCCTGTAGGGTTTGCAATTACAAAAATACACCCGATTTTTGCTTAATTGCTTGAATACACCCTGTTTCACTTTTCCATCCAGTTTTTTTTAATGAAACGCTTAACAGCTGTTAAGTTTCCAGCTGTTACTAGTTACTAAATCGGGCCGAGTTGACCGAGTCGACTAAGATTTCAAATGTCTAAATTACCCCTGATCGTTTCAAATTGGGAAAACCAGGTTTTCCCCAAATTGCAAGTTCTTCCCCAAATTCCACAGTTGAAACATCTAAATAATCAATTCAAGTTTATACATTAAGATGAATCAAAATGAACCCATTGTTCTAAATTGACAAAATTTCAAACTAGCAATTACAAATTTGATTAATCATTCATTGAACAATTATGAAACGTATATTAATTTCTCAAAATAACTTGGATGGAGGGAGTTTTTACTCTTGCGGTTTAAACTCCATTTAAGGTCGTTTGGTATATACCAATTAGTTTCTCAAATTGGCAGCTGAAATGCACCCAGATCCAAATAGACCTTTATTTTCCAATTTTCCTCTGTATATTAACCTTCGTCTTCCCCCCTCTCTCTAACCACACAGTGAAGTAGAAGAAGAAGAATGAACCCGAAATTAAATTCAAATTTAAAGATTACCCATTGATTCCGATTAAGTTCTCAGTACATGATTTTCTAAACTCACGCAGAATATCGCCATTGAAACTTCACCTTAGTTGTTGAGCAGTCTAGGAAGAGAACATGGTTAATGACGGAGAAGAGAGAACATGAGTTTCTTCACAGTCCTTTTTATTTTCTAGCTAAGGATAAATAGGTAGTTTTCAGTTTAGAGTAAATCTCCATTGTTGATTAACATTATTTGAAGGACGGTCAGATCGGGTGATGGTGGGCCTTAACGGGCAATTGGATAGTGGGTGTATTTTATCAATTGTTTATATATAATTGTTTAGTTTTCTCATTAACTTAGTTGCCGCTGATATATTCCGCGCGTCCAACTCAAAGCACACTTGTTGCAAGTCAAGTCCTCTACCCAACATATAGCCTCCAGCAACCCTTTAGCCTGCATGCTTCCGCAGGTTTTCATACACGTAGATGTATCTCCCTTGCTCAAATGCACCTGTAGAGTTATGTAGAATAAGACCCAATCCCGTATGATTTTCAGATAATATGGTTATAAAAGATGCATCACAACATATTGAGAAAGTACAGGGGTTAGGAGGAATCCATGTAGTATGAGTAGAGGTACTCATGCTTATACTATCACCATTATTGCATGTTTTCTTCATTACTGAGCCTGTCATACTGTTGAGGTATTGTATGCTTCATATTACTTCATCTGGATTTGGCTTTAACCCTTGAAAACACATCTGCACTTGGCCTTCCATATTTCCCAACTAGCATTAGCCACTTTACTATCCAGTCTTCATCAAGTTTATTGAATCCATTGTTGGACCAACTCATTATCCATTTTTCCACAATGGTGTCAGTTATACTCATGCTTCTTCTCTCCCCAGGTATGGAAGTCCAAAAAACAAGTGCAAAAGGACAATCCCATATAATATGTTTGGTAGTCTCGACACCTGATTACACATGCTGCAATGCTCTCCGCCATACTGCATGGTTATGTCCAAATGATCACTTGATGGAATGGCATCATTTATGCATTTCCAAATGAAGGTTTTAACTCTTGGAAAAGTGTTTAAACCCCATAGTAACTTCCAAAACGTTTCTATTTCAGCATCGTAATTTTTACTAATGTTGTGTTATATATCAACCAGCTAATGAAAAGCCGATTTAACTGTAAACTGACAATTTCAAGTGAGAGTCCATATTAGTATATCTTGAGAATTTACAGGAATCTGCTTGGTAAGAATCTTGCTAACAAGGCAGTGAATTATTCTTGTCATGATGAATTATGTCTAATTCAAATACATTCTTCCATAACAAACAGATACCTCTAGCTCTACCAACTGATGCAATATAAAAAGTATTAGGGAAACCTAATGGTCTAGTATGTTGAAGGATTTTGTCTGAATTTATTTTTGTTTCTTGCAAAAATATGATGTCTGGGTGAAGCATTTTATTTAGGTCCATCAAATAATTTTTTGTATCTTGTGGAACAAAACCATTGCAATTCCAAGAAATGATACGCATTGTATTAAAACAAGCAGAGAGATTTCTAAAATATAAAGCAAAAAAGAATACTTGGAAAACTTGAAACATAAGATAAATATAAAAATTTGTAAAAGAGATAGTTTGAATATACCCGCTCAGTGACTCCATGACAAGCATTTGCGGGTTTAGTAGTGCTTATTCCTGAATTATTAGCATCTATCGACAAGTTTCCTTGAGTGTCCATATTAATAGTATCACTAGTGTTGGGTGGTTGGATATGCAGATTTTGTGGGTTCATAGATTGTTCTCGGTTAAGAACATAGTTTCTCATTCTCTTTGGCTGTCTTGTCTCATCATTTTCTCCTCATTTGCTTTCTCATAGAGCATTTCCTCTTCAATGGAATTTTTCATGTTACGTTCATCATTTTCTTCATAAACATCAGCTTCTTCTCTTTGATGAGCTTCATATTCTGCAACTGTCAAGTTGTCCAGGTAGATTAAGTAAGTTGTCTCCATGCATTTTCCATCTATATGATCAATTACAAAGCAATTCTCTCATATCTTCTTTGGTGGTAATTCCAAGTGGTATTTGATCCACATATTGTTTTCCACCATCCACCACGGTGCAGTGGTTTCTTGAGATCCATCTCCAATCTTGATTTCATGGTGCTACCATACTTAGGTATACAGTTTTTTAGATCTGTAGATATTTTTCTACCAATAAATCCAATGGCTTCATCCACTATGGTACTATTCAGATGTTCCAATCGTAGATACTTGAACTGCACAGTAAAAACTTGATGGGTAAAAGTGTAATCCTTCAGAGGTAAGACAAAGACATATTTTTGTATGGAAATAAAACCTCTCCAATAACCTAAGGACCATTTTGGATAACTTCATCTCTTTCTTCATCGGTATTTAACCTAACCCGCATTAGGTTATGGCCTATAATACGAACCTCTTTGTTGTTATATTTCCTCCATAGAGAATTACATCATTGATCTCTCCACGATTACACTTTTTGAATATACTGCTATAGGATTCCATAAGATGTCCTCTAGGAATCTTCTTTCCTCCTTGATTGCATAACCGCTAGGGAATAATTGGTGAACTTTAATCTCTATGTACGTATATGGCCAGGGAAGTTATAATTCTAATATTAAGTCATATCGCATTAATTGTTGAAAAGACGAGGGTACCCAAATATACCTCAATCTAAAACTTTTCCACCTATAAGTCCTTTTCCGAAAGTGATTGTCTATGGACTGAGTCGAGACAATATAACTAATCGGTTCACACTTCGTGTGATTGTCTATGGATTCAAGATCGAGATAATACAACAACGAAGTATGTTTACTTGATAATAGGTCAGACTTAACCAAACTCTAGGGATTATCTACTAAGTAAAATAGGAATTAACGTTTGTGTATTTTACTTCTAATTATAATAAAACAATTATAATTGCGGAAATAGAAAAGTAAAAGACATAGCAATATTTTGTTAACGAGGAAACCGCAAATGCAGAAAAACCCCGGGACCTAGTCCAGAATTGAATACTCTCAGAATTAAGCCGCTATACAAAATAAAACCAACTTCGTATAATTGAGACCAAGCAACTAACCCTATAGTTCACCTAGTTCCCTCAGTATTCCCACGCCTCCAACTTGTAATAAGTCACGTGCTTGGAACAATTCCTTTGGTTCGTATTCCAAACAGTAAAGGAACAACAAATCTGTTCGGTAACAACTCTTTTCAAACAACGTGATATGAGTTTGACAAAGGCTCTTCCGTTTAACCAATAAACTCCTTTGTCGGGTCCTTAGATCAATCTCTCAACAACTACCGAAGTAATTGTTAGACTATGCAATCAATACTATTAATTACAAAGAAGTGTATTGATGCCGATCTACTCAACTAATCAATCCAATCTATCACAAAGATAAACCGATTATAGTTGGATCCCTTTCCATCCGAAACAAGTATTGTGCACACCAAAGATTATGAACCCAAAAAGTCTTTTTGTCTTCAAATCTTCTTTAATCTTCAATCAGCACCTGCACACAATCAACTTGAATCTCTTGTGATCAATCACACACAGAACGGAGTCTTTTAACGTTGGATTATCATATGACGTCTTTAGATCTACAAACAGTCTAAAGATCCCCGTCAAAACTTCGATCTAGTTTGAGTGAATCTTATATCAGAAGAGAAGATTCTCAAGCATAAACAAACTAGGTGCAATATAAGTTCAACAACCGTTAGTCAATCAAATCAATCAAAAACTAATAATAAACCGCAATTATCTAGTTTCCCACCAACGGTACTAATAGAGCTTCCCAATCCCAAAGAAGTCTTTAAACTGAGCGGCCGTAAGAGATTTCTCCTAATTAGGTTACTTTCCTCTCCGAATAGGCGACTCCACCAGTAACAACACAACTAGGTAGTTTTGCTGGCTCTGAGGATTAGTTTTCTCGAAATGCAAACTTCAATATTTATAGACAAGGAAGTTTGGACACCAAGAAATTTCCAAAACCGAATATTCTCAAAGATATGCAATAAACACAAAATCGGTTTTCATAATTCCTTGAAATGCTCTGTCCAAATATTGATCGAAATCCCAATAGAAAAATCTATAATCAGTAAATGCACATTACTAATTATTAATTTCTAAAGATATGCATTTATTTGTTGGAGAATAAATAGCATACAAAAACTAAGAAACCTTAAATAAAAGATTCTCAATTTATTTCGATCCTGGGATTCTCCTTTAGCTATTAAGGAATATCTTTGAAAAATTAATGATAAGAGTTACTGCACATGTTCAAAGTATGTCGACATCTTTACTTTTCAAGTCCTTTTTCATACTTATAATCTTGGAAACGATTTTCCTTACTTCTAAACAAGTTTAGACTTGGTTCGTCTGAATTCCAAGAACTATGTGATTGATTATCCTATCAAATCACCAATCATGGGTTTCACGGTTCAACCAAAACAAGTTTGGTTCTACCTCCATGTGAGTACTGTGCATAGTCACGTTAGTTACCAAAATTTGGTTGACTAGGTACTAGGATCGGTTCCCCACAACTTATGGTAACTACATGTATTCGGTTGCACATGTCATAGGATCGGTTCCCCCAAAACTACAAACTTGTTGCACATGTTCATAGGATCGGTTCCCTCATCTACTAAAAACGTGTTGCACCTCTTACAAGGATCTTTTCCCTCTTGTAAATTTGTTGCACCTCTTACTAGGATCGGTTCCCCAATGACTAGATAAAAGTTGTTATTTACAAGGTATCGATCATACCATCTTGAGTGATTACTTAAGATCGGTTTCACTAATAAAAGTCGTACCAATACATAAGTCAGGCCTTGTGAATAGTTTTACCAAGATACATAGACAAGTTTATGAGCGGTTATACTAAACACACATATTGATAATTCAAAATAGATTTGCAATGAATAACAATACCAGTAAGCCTAGCGATTTCCCTTTCGATTCACAAAACAAGTTTATGAACTTACTTCCTTTAAACGAGTGTAAAACATTTTTTCCTAGGATGAAATCTTCACTCATACCCATACATAATCACAATAG
>JAJJMB010010084.1:966166-1023372 GCA_023531105.1 Papaver atlanticum | reverse complement strand
CATATATCACTTAGTATTACTTCAAAATTATGGTGCAATTGAACTTTGAGGAATGTAACAATACTATCTTTCTGTATAACAACTATTCAGGAGAGTGATTTTTCTTTCTAACGAACCTCTTTTGGAGTATTATCATAAGTTGTTATTGCTACGGATCTTCAACAACAATGGTGCTGAACGAACACATGCATAACCATTGAAAAGACGAGGGTACCCAAACACACCACAATTATCCACCTATAAGTCCTCTTACCGAAAGTGATTGTCTATGGACAAAGTCGAGACAATACTACAAATCGGTATTCACACTTTGTGTGATCGTCTATGGATACGAGATCGAGAGAAAACAACAATCAAAGTGTGATTACTTGATAATAGGTTCGGACTTAACGAAACTCTATAGGATTACTATCAAGTAATACTGAGTTAAGGTTTGTGTAATTTACTTTAAATTATAATAACAACAATTATAATTGCGGAAAGGAAAAGTAAATGATACAGCAAGATTTTGTTAACGAGGAAACCGCAAATGCAGAAAAACCCTGGGACTAGTCCAGAATTGAATACTTTCGGAATTAAGCCGATATACAAAACCTAAACCAACTTCGTATAGTTGAGACCAAGCAACTAAACCTATAGTTCACTTAGTTTCTTCAGTGTCCCTGCGCTTCCGACATTCGATAAGTGCACGCACTGGAACAATTCCTTTGGATCGTATTCCAAACAGTAAAGGAACAACAAATCTGTTTGGTAACAACTCTCTTGATTCTTTCAGATGAAGATATCTCAAGTTATAAGCAAAGGCTCTTCCGTTTAACAAATAAACTCCTTTGCCTAGTCATGTTAATCTATCCAACAACTACCGAAGTACCAGAGTTTGGATTTGTAATCAATCAATATAGATTCCAACAAGAAACTATAAGGTGATGCCGATCTTACACAACTAATAAATCTGATTCTAGTTGGATCCCAGCTGATCAAGGTTAGTGCACACCCAAAGAAATAGAAACCAAATAAGAAATCTTCTTTGTCTTTAAATCTTCTTTAATCTTCAATAAACACCTGCACAACACCACTTGAATCTCTTGTGATCAATCATGCACAGAACGGAGTCTGTTAATAATGGATTATCACAAGACGTCTTTTTAAAAAGTGGCGGTAAAACAACCTCACCCAATAATTCGCTTAGCAATCTGTATGGACTAACTCCAAGATACTTTTAAGAGAATCAACTAGACAGTCAGACTCAATCTTAATAAAAGTATATCAAAGAGTTATATCTCAATTTCTCAATTCAATCCTTACTCAAGCAAATAGAAATCTGCGAGTCTAATTGAATACAAGAAAAATTAACTTGAACGGTACCAAAGACCAATGTTTAAGTATCAATCAATTTCAATCAACAACCAAAGGTCGGATTTCCCAATTGATTGATCAAATGCACAACCTGTGATATTTCAATTATATAACAAAATATAATACGGAAAAGAAATAAAACAGACACCAGAAGTTTTGTTAACGAGGAAACCGCAAATGAAGAAAAACCCCGGGACCTAGTCCAGATTGAACACACACTGTATTAATCCGCTACAGACACTAGCCTACTATAAACTAACTTCGGTATGGACTGTAGTTGAACCCCAATCAATCTCACACTGATTAGAGGAACAGTTTCGCTCCTTACGTTTCTGATCCCAGCAGGATACTATGCACTTGATTCCCTTAGCTGATGTCACCCACAACTAAGAGTTGCTACGACCCAAAGTTGAAGACTTGATAAACAAATCTGTATCACATAGAAAAGTCTATAGGAATAGATAAATCTGTCTCCCACAGAAATACCTACGGGTTTTGTTCCGTCTTTTGATAAATCAAGGTGAAAATCCGTAGCCATAACAATGAGAAAACAAAAGCTCTCAATCACTGTTACACAGTGTCATAGTATTATTACACAGCATCAAAGTTCAATTGTATCACAACTTTGATAACAATACTATGGTGATATGTATCACTCCCCCTTAGTCAATACTCCATCTCACATGGAAACCACTCCCCCTTACATAATGATCCGAAAACCATATGTATTTGTAGTGTGAACAACACATTAATTCTCCCCCTTTTTGTCAATAAAATTGGCAAAGGTACGAAAACTAGTGGGATCCTAATTAAATTTCCATAGAGACATTTCATGACCAAAAAACAGCACATATCAACTTTTTAGATGCAGTCCTATAGCCGAAACTAAATGCATTCATCAAAGAGTTTATAAAGATACAAGATAACCCCTATAATATTCCATAGCCGCACTCCCCACAAAGATTTGGCAATAAAGCACAATTTCAAATAAGAACTTTCCCCCATATAATGTCATTCCTGAAAGAACAACAAGAGCGACCTTACTTTCACAAGAAAAGAAGGATTTCTTTGGACAACAACAAATCATATAAGAATATGAAATTGTATCCAAAATACTCAATTGAATTAACCACAAGTGAACCCATGATTAATTCAACCGGAATACTCAACTAAACTAACCACAAGAGAACCCATGATTAATCTAATTGGAAAATGCTCAACATAAGAAAACTTACGGAGCCACACAGTATATACATAAAAGATATGGGTCAGGGAAGATCAATACTGCGGAATAGACAAAGATTCATTCTATCTTCCATCACTATTTTCACAATGACATACAATAGACTTAATCTTTGTAAACAAAAGCTCATCCTTTCTTCCATCAATATTTGCATAATGACATAAAAGACTTAACTTTTGTTTTTGTCAAAAGTTCATTCATTCTTTTATCAATACTTACATATTGACGTACGAAAGACTTAACTTTTGACAACGTATGGGACAATTATAGTTCGCGGACGCAAACACACATATCCCATAACAAATTGCAATATATAAAACCATAAAGATTAATACTGCAAAATCATCTTCCAAACCAACTTTAAAGTTTAAATAAATAAATCTAAAAACATTGAAGATGAAAATCGTTGGACATAGCTATGTGTAGTCACAATAATGGCTATTCCAAACTCTAGTTATTCTTCTTAAAAACACAAGAATAAAATTCTCATAAGAAGCTTTCCTAGCCAAAAACAAAACAGAACTCCTATGAAGCATTTTACTTACTTTGAATACTCTTTTCATATTCCCTGTATTCATCAAGCTCATCTTCGATCAGATCAATCCTGGATTCAAGGTTATCCATCTTTTCCTCAAGTCTTTTGGAAGAGACTTCAAGTTCATTCTTCAGGGCGCGCACTTGTTCCAGGAGGAGATCCATGGTTAAAGAGAGCTTATCAAAATGAGAGACAGAGGAATTCCCATCAGGGAAGGAATCACGCTTGTCAGAGCACATCTCACCATCAGAAGAGTCAAAACGAACCTTCTTAGAGGGAAAAAGAACAGTCCAGACATCACTTTATTTGCTTGAAAGACTTGATAAGGACATGATAGAATAAAAAAAAATGAAATGCTCTTACCAAGGAGAAATCTTCATCTTTAAAAAGGAATGAAGATAGGGGATAAATTTCCAAAAAGACATTTGACCAAAACCCTAACAGAATTTGGTTATCCCCCAAAAAAAGTCTTTAAAGGAACAAAAACATTCACAAACACAAACAGTTCTTGACAAAACAAAAACAATTTTTTTTTGAAGAGCAACAGAAAGAACCAAAATAGGGAATCAACAGAAATATTTCATCACAACCCTCTTGAAGATTATGATTCTTGCCCAAGAGAGACAAGCAAGAATCATTTTGATCAAAATTACAGAATGTAATTTCTCCAATCCATAATAGGACTGGGAGTTTTCTTACGAGGGGATGAAGTGTTTGTTATTCCCTGTTTCTGTTTTGCCTTCAAGAAAGAAGAGTTATGCACATAATTCTTTCCCCTTTTTAGCACAATTTTGAAAACCTTGTTTGTTGATTTTCGCAAACTATGAATGGTTTTGGAGATCTCTTTTGAAAGAAATGAGGATTTCCTAGGAGATTTTCTTTTCATCTTCTGGAAGCAAGGTTTAACAGAGGACAAAAATTCTTGACCTTTAGTTCTTACAATTTCAAGATAATCCTGATTTTCACACAAGGAGATCAAACAGTTTGGTAAGTCCTTGTGGTTCTTCATATCTGATGGACGCATTTATGTGTCTATTTTCATCTCTATTGTGTATATTGTTAGTACCCATTTTTGTACTTATTTTGGTATTTTATCTCTTTGTAGGTGTTTTTGGAGAAATAAGCTTTTGCGGCAAAATTGGCTCGAAAAGTTGATAAATGCAACCCAAGGGACGAGTGTTATGCGGACTCAAACAACGGATAAGGGGCGACCACTGGATAAGGGGTAACCTTACCCCTTCACGTTCAAATTCTAAATTTTGGCGGGAAACCAAAACCAAAATATATACACGTTTCTGGCAGTTTTGGTGGTAGTGATTTGGAGGAGTTTGAGGTCGATTAAACCTCTTATTTTCATAGGGTAGACTCCTTATGGGTCTAGGAATCTAACATGGGTGTTGAAATCGATTAAACTGGGCTCAATCGACGGATTTTTATCTCAACAACAAAATATGGAAAGTCACGTGTGTGACCGATTTTAGGAAATTTTAGAGAGATTAAAGTGTTATAAACCTTCCCAAAGCTTGATATCTATCTAAGGAAGAGTTTAGAATCAAAAGGAAAGCTCAGAAACGCGTGGAAATCCTTAAACAAGAAATTGCCGCAACTTTGCCGTGAAGAGAAAGGAAGAGATTTTGGAAGATTCTGGAGAGATTTAATTGGTATTTTTGATATAAATAGATTGTTTGGGTCATATAGAAGGGGTGTCGAAAGTTAGGGGAAGTTTAGAACACCACAGAGCCGAAAAATCAAAGTTGCAGGAAACCCTCTGCTGCTGAAGAACACGAAGAACTTCGACCCACACCGGACCGTAGCAGAAGCAGTCTTATATTCAACTACAGAACTGATTTATCGTTTATTAACAACACTTCAGTTGTATCGGTGATTTCTGTAACGCCAGAAAAGCGTTGTAGATTCGCTGTATTATTATTTTTATTCAATAAAAACACCTTTTAAGCCATGTTTCTATCTTTTGAGCATGTTTTTGGCGTGATGAGCTAAACCCCAACACTGGGATGACGGAGGAAGCCATGTTTCACAATTGATGGTAATTATAATTGATTCTTATGACTTTTTGCATTGCTTTTCAATCGATTTATGATTTTCATTTCGACCGGGGTATCATAGCCTGGGTAAACCACATCAACCATAGGATGGGTTTCTAACAACTGAACTTCCTTATGGACATCACTAGATTCAGGGAAACGTGTATGAAGATAATCTGTTAAAACGGTTGAGGCACATATGTCAAGTCCCAAGTGAGGGACCTTTTTAAGAGTTAAAGCACATGGAGAATGATAATCACCCCCAAACTTAGAGTTTTCAGTGTCTCTAGTTAGACTAGTCACAATCTCCCTAATTTCTAGGTCATCAGATTCCTGAAAATAGGCAATTGATTCTTTTAAGTCAAGTTCATCCTCACTCATCACTACGAGTTCATTTTCTTTGTCTAAGACTATTGTTTCTAAATCACTAGACAATAAAACAGTATTTTCAGAATAAACTCGTTCCTCTAAACCATTATTGGCTTCGTAATCAAAAGGAAATACTACATCGTCTAAAACGGGGATATCTCTAGACGAATCCTCGTCCTTTTGAATAGGTGAATAATTATTAAAATTATTTGGATTTGAACTAGAAATAACATTATCATTATAAAGCTCAATTGGAGTAACAAATTCCTGATCACTATGCCTACATATTTCAGATTCTTTATCAACACTATCCTCATCATAATCGTCATTATAATAGCATGGAAATGGTTGAACCTCATCTAAACATGTAGTGTTACCAATTCTAACCTCATCATCTTGATTATGAAAATAACTATCATTATTTTCAAGGGTATTATTGGATTACAAAATAAATAAACTTTGTAGCTTCTCATCCAAATGCTTGATTTCCTTGGTTCTTCAACATTACTCGAAATCTTCGTCACTTCCAAGTACTCCAGTGATTCTGAACGTGTTCAATTCAGCATCATAGTTGTTGAAGATCCGTAGCCATAAAAATAATTCCACAAGACTGTTTTCTTATTGTTATTCTAAAATCGGTTTGTTCATGAACTAATACATTTATATAATAAGGAATGCAATCTTTTGCAAACCGTGGCTATAATGTTCATGGATCGATTCGAGTGAATCAAAATCTATTTTGCTTCAATTGTGTCTTGTATACTTCTATGAGAATATAAACAATTGAACAACTCTAGAACTAGTTTCACTTGAGTCATTTGAACTAGTTATGGTTAAGATGAATAAGGTTGATATGAAAGTGTTCATATAGATAACTCCGGTTAATTATTGTTGAGCCAACAAAGGTGCACATGTTTATGTACGGTTACTCATATCTAAATGAAGTCACTTTTTATTTGTGTGTAACAAGATAAGTTCGATCTAACGGTTGAAAGAAATTAGCTTGAGTCTAATCAGGTTTTCATCTAACGGTGAATATTGAATACTTTGTTACCAAGGTAACAGTGATTGAAAACCTTGATTTGAAGAATATATAAAGGAGAACTTTACCAACTGGGAAACCTAATCCCCACACCTCCTGTGTGATACTAGTTGCGACTAGAGTCGATTCTCCTTTAACCTTAGGTTTTTCACGAAACCCTGTAGGTTAACGACTTGAAGACTTTATTGGGATTGTGAAGCCAAACCCAACTATTTTCTCTGTAGTTGCGTGTTCTGATCTTGCTGTTTTCTATCGTATTGAGTATTATCTTCTCTAAGATTTGCTCAAGATTTATTCTCCGGTAGGCAAGATAAAAAGTAGTCACAAACATCTTCGTCTCATCGTTTGTGATTCCACAATATCTTGTTTCATTACCACACGATTAAGATTATTGTGAGGTGATTGATATTTCTAGGCTGTTCTTCGGGAATATAAGTCCGGTATATCAATTGGTTCCTGTTCACCTTGATTTATCAAAAGACGGAACAAAACTCATAGGTATATTTGTAGGAGACAGATTTATCTATTCAATAGACTTTTCTGTATGAGATAGATTGGTTTATCAATTCTTCGACTTTGGGTCGTATCAACTCTTAGTTTTGGGTGAGATCAGCTGAGGGAATCAAGCGCGTAGAGTCCTGCTCGGATTCAGAGACGTAAGGAACGCAACTGTACCTTGATCAGTGTGAGATTGGTTAGGGATCAACTACATTCAAGTTCTAAGTTAACTTGGAGTAGGCTAGTGTCTGTAGCTGCTTAATACAGTGTGGTGTTAAAATCTGGACTAGGTCCCGGGATTTTTCTGCATTTGCAGTTTCCTCGTTAACAAAACTTCTGGTGTCTGTGTTATTTCTTTTCCGCATTATATTTTCTATATGATTTAAATATCACAGGTTGTGTGTAAGTTCAATCAATTGGGAATCCAACCTTTGGTTGTTGATTAAATTGATTGACACTTGGATATTAGTTTTTGATACCGTTCAAGTTATTTCTTATATTCAATCAGGCTCTCAAATTCCTATATGTTTGATTGCGGATTGAATTAAGAAATTGAGATATAACTCTTTGATATACTTTTCTTAAGATTTAGTCTGACTATCTAGTTGATTCTCTTAAAAGTATATTGGAGTTAGTCCATACAGAATTCTAAGCGAAATATTGGGTGAGGTTGTTAGACCCCCGCTTTTTCAATTGGTATCAGAGCACGCAAACACGTTTAAGACCTCATAAGTATGTGTTTGTAGCGATCTGACTCTATGGACAGAAGTGTTATCTCAATAAATGCACCGCCAGATCCAAGGATTTCATAATTCTCTTCCATGACTTATTTAGTAAAATCTGTAGAAGAAATTCTATCTAAACCTCCACCAGGTTTAAAATCCCTAGAAGTGTTTACAGGGCTTGAAAAAAGGCTTGACAGCTTGTCTCTTGATGTTGAGTTATATCTACAGAAAGAGAAAGAATCTCTTGATAATCTAAATCAATTTATGATGAATAAGTTTCATGTTGAGGTTGATATTGATCTTCTTATCAGTAAGGGTAATTCATCTGTCTTTTGTGTCTCAGACAAATTTGATATAATACAAGAAGTATCTAAACCGCATCTATCAGTCAGTTCCATCTCTGAGAAAGTCAGAATGTATCTTTTGATTAAAAGAGTTTCTCTATGCAGTACTGAACATTATCTGCAGAAACTGTGTGTTATAAGTTGTAAACGAAGAAATCAGGAAAAAAATTTATCTTGTGCTCTTTTTAAGTTCTTTGAAAAACTTGTAAAAACAGTTTTTTGGGTTTCTATCAATACTGGAAGTTGTAAGAGTTGTTGGAAAGAAACTCTCTCTTGGTGTCATAGTGTGCAAGGATGCTCTTCTCTTGTGTTCACAATTAGTTGCTCGTTAAAATTTTGTTGAGCTTTGCTCCAATTCTATTGTTCATATTTTCTTAGTAAAAATATGATGTTTCAAAAACAAACGAGTCCTTGTCACACACATACGGTTAAAGTACCCTGGTCTTGTAACCATTACGTGTATGAACCGTGGACCAGAACGTGTTGTGACGGTTCATATACCACCATGTGACATATAAAAGGGGAAGACCTCACTTCATTCTTTTCACCTCTTCTTCCCTACAGTTCGAGTACGAAAAGGAAAACCCAAGAGTTTGTAAACTCTCGAACCTTAACCTTTTCAAGTGTTCTTTGTTCCTCTGTGTTGGTAACAGGAAATCGTTCGACAAGGCTGTCCTTATTTTTTCAAATTCTCTTATTCCGAAGCTTCACCATTAACGAATATTCACATACTTGGTAAGTTCTTTATCATTCCTTGGTTTCTATGGCTCCTAGTAAAAGATTGAATCGTGGTGAGAGTTCGGGTACCAATTCCAGTTCAAATAAGAGGTTGGTTGACTGTGATGATGAATTTGTTGATGATGATTTGGGTGTATATGTTCAACAACCATACTTTGATGCTAGTCGTCAAATTAATTTTATCAACATTTCTGCCAGAGACAAATATAATAAATTCTCTAGTGGTCATTTTGTCATGGAAAAGGCATATGATTGGTCAGTTCAGGAACTAGATTTTCATATGTTCATGAACCAGTTTGTGTGGG
This sequence comes from Papaver atlanticum, assembly GCA_023531105.1. Classification (NCBI taxonomy): domain Eukaryota; kingdom Viridiplantae; phylum Streptophyta; class Magnoliopsida; order Ranunculales; family Papaveraceae; genus Papaver; species Papaver atlanticum. The sequence continues at coordinate 1,014,172 of JAJJMB010010084.1, read as the reverse complement.
GTGATATTCATAAGGGTTTGGAAGAATCATATCCTGAGATGACCTGTGAATTTTATGCTAATCTTCATGCACCCAACAATACAACCTGTTGTTTCAAGACCTAGGTCAAAGGAACAATGATTGAGGTTAACCATGGTGTTATAGCTGAGTTATTAAACTTGCCCTTAGATCATTCTTTTGTTGTTCCTCAACCAGAAGGTCAAAGACAAAATAAGAATAAGTTATCTCAACTGCTCCTAGGAAAGAATGTTCCATGGGTTGAAAGCAAACTACTTATGGATAATATAATCTTTCATTTGAATATTTTTTGTAAGATGGATGTGGCTAACTTAATCCCAAGTACTCTCGACAAAAATCTCTGGAGCAGAACTCTGGCTGAGTTGGTTTACCATCTTGTTTATGGTGAAGAGGTTGATTTATGTGGATTAATTTTTCGTCAAATGATTCACATGGTTTCACAAAAGAAAAACCCTGGTTTTCCATGCCTCATTATCCGAATCTGTAGTCAACTTAACATTGCTCAGTTTGGAACTTGTGTTGGTACTCCATCTCTTTTGAGCCAGACAAACATTAACAAAATGAAGAAACCTGCCAATCCTGAAGTTTCTCGTCTTCTTCAAAGGAATGAGTGCCTGGAGAGACATTTGGCTCATGCTGTGACAGTTTATCCTGACTTAGCTGAACCAATATCTAAGATTTCTGAGGATTTTTGTCGCGATCGGGATTTGTGTCTTTCTCTTCATTTTGTTCAAACTTTTTCTTATGATACTTCTGTTGAACTTCTTATGTTGATTTATTAAAACTGTTATTTTTAATGGTTGTAATAACTTTTACAGCATGTTCGTTTCAAGAAATTGGATTCCGGGGAATCCAATTCCTAGGGAATGCACCAATTCCTTGAACCTAACGGTGCAAATGAATTTTTTGTAATTAAGAATTTGATTACTAGGAATCCAATTCCCTCCAAAATAGTAGAATTCCATTGCATTGGTCCAATAGTGAAATGGAATTGGATTCCGGGCTAAAAACAAAGATAATTGAATTACCTCAACCGAACATGAATTTTTAGGATTTGAATTGCATTCCTTGGAATCCAATTCCAAGAATTTGATTACCCCATAATTGAATTCTTAGGTTTCCAATTCTCCCAACCGAATGGGCTATTATGGTATTTTAGCCTTGAATGATTTTATCTTTCATTTAAATTGCTAAATGTGTTAAATCCATAAGAAGTACAGATGAAGATGTCAAAATTTAAGTTTATCATGTGTCTTTATGCATATATTGATAAAAGATAGAATGAACTTTTGACAACAAAAGTTAAGCCTATTATGTCATTATGCAAATATGGACGAAGAAAGGATGAACTTTTGATTGCAAAGATTAAGTCTATTATATGTCTGTATGCAAATATTGATGAAAAATAGAATGAATCTTTGATTATTCCGCAGTATTGGTCTTTCCCTGATCCACATCTTTGTGTATGTATTGTGCGGCTTCGTAAGTTTTCTTATGTCGAGCATTTCAGATTAAGTTAATCATGGGTTCTCTTGTGGTTAATTTAATCGAGTATTTTGGATACAAATTCATGTTTTATGTGATTTGTTATTGTCCAAAGAAACCTTCTTTTCTTGTGAAAGTAAGGTCTCTCTCGTTGTTCCTTCGGGAATGACATTTTATGGCGAACCCAAACTTAGTCCGGCCACCTAGGTATGCATACCCGTATGCATACTTGAGTGGATTATGTTCTAAAATCGGTTTGTTCATGAACTAATACATTTATATATTAAGGAATGCAATCTTTTGCAAACCGTGGCTATAATGTTCATGACTTTGATTCGGGTGAATCAAAATCGATTTTGCTTAAATTTTGTCTTGTATACTTCTACGAAAATATAAACAATTGAACAACTCTAGAACTAGTTTCATTTGAGTCATTTGAACTAGTTATGGTTAAGATGAATATGGTTTATATGAAAGTGTTCATATGGATAACTTCGGTTAAATATTGTTGAGCCAACAAAGGTGCACACGTTTAGGTACGTTTACTCATATCTAAATGAAGTCACTTTTTATTTGTGTGTAACAAGCTAAGTTCGATCTAACGGTTGAAAGATATTAGCTTGAGTCTAATAAGGTTTTCATCTAACGGTGAATATTGAATGCTTTGTTACCAAGGTAACATTGATTGCAAACCCTGATTTGAAGACTATATAAAGGAGAACTCTAACAACGGGGAAACCTAATCCCCACACCTCCTATGTGATACTAGTTGTGACAAGAGTCGATTTTCCTTTAACCTTAGGTTTTTCACGGTATATCAATTGGTTCATGTTCACCTTGATTTATAAAAAAAAAGGAACAAAACTCATAGGTATATCTGTGGGAGACAGATTTATCTATTCAATAGACTTTTCTGTGTGAGACAAATTGGTTTATCAAGTCTTCGACTTTGGGTCGTAGCAGCTCTCAGTTATGGGTGAGATTAACTAATGGAATCAAGTGCGTAGAGTCCTGCTGGAATTCAAAGACGTAAGGATCGCGACTGTACCTTGATCAGTGTGAGATTGGTTAGGGCTCAACTACATTCCAGTCCGAAGTTAACTTGGAGTAGGCTAGTGTCTGTAGCGGCTTAATACAGTGTGGTGTTCAAATCTGGACTAGGTCCCGGGGTTTTTCTGCATTTACGGTTTTCTCGTTAACAAAACTTCTGGTGTCTGTGTTATTTCTTTTCTGCATTATATTTTCTATATAATTTAAATATCATAGGTTATGCGTAAGTTCAATCAATTGGGAATCCAACCTTTGGTTGTTGACTAAATTGATTTACACTTGGATATTAGTTTTTTATACCATCCAAGTTATTTCTTATATTCAATCAGGCTCGCAAATTCCCATTTGTTTGATTGCGGATTGAATTGAGAAATTGAGATATAACTCTTTGATATACTTTTCTTAAGATTGAGTCTGACTGTCTAGTTGATTCTCTTAAAAGTATATTGGAGTTAGTCCATACAGATTGCTAAGCGAAATATTGGGTGTGGTTGTTAGACCCCCGCTTTATCACTATGGATACAAGATCAAGACAATACTACAACAAAGTGTGTTACTTGATCATAGGTTCGGTAATAACCAAACTCTATAGGATCACTATAAAGTAATGCGAAGTTAACGTATATGTGTATTTTACTTTATTATAATAAACAATTATAATGCAGAAATAAAAGTATAAGACACAACAAGATTTTGTTAACGAGGAAAGAGCAAATGCAGAAAAACCCCGGGACCTAGTCCAGTATTGAATACTCTCAGAATTAAGCCGTTATACAAAATCAAATACCAACTTCGTATAGTTGAGACCAAGCAGACTACCCCTAGCTACTTAGTTCCCTCAGTATCCCTGCGCCTTTGACTTCTAGAGTCACGCATGTGAATAGCAAGTCATTTAGATCGTATTCAAAACAACAAAAGAAGATTCTGTTTGGTAACCACTCTAATCAATCTTTCTAAAGATTTAGATGAGTTGTTGACAAAGGCTCTACCTTTTAATCTAATAAACTCCTTTGTCTGGTTGGATCAATCTAACTTTAACTACTGAAATAATCAAGTATAGATTCACACTCAAACAATATACATCTCAAAGAGAAATATAGAGAATGCCGATCTCACGCAACTAATAAATCGAATAAATCCGACTCTAGTTGGATCCCAGCTTATCAAGGTTTGTGCACACAATTCACAAGATACGAAAACTAATAAGAAATCTTCTTCGTCTTCAAATCTTCTTTAATATTCAATAACCTGCACAAAACCACTTGAATCTCTGGTGATCAATCACGCACAAAACAGAGTCTGTTAACAATGGATTATCACAAGATGTCTTTAGATCTAACAACAGTTCTAAATATCTCGTCGATACTCTGATCTAGTTTGAGTGAATCTTATATCAGAAGAGAGATTCTCAAGCATAAACAAATTAGGTGAAATCAAAGTTTCAAAAACCGTTAGTCAATCAAATCAATCGAAAACTAAGAACACTGCAATTATCTAGTTTCCCACCAATGGTACTCGTAGAGCTTCTTGATTCCACAGAAGTCTTTAAACGAGTGGTCGTAAGAGATTTCACCTAATCAGGATACTTTCCTCTACGAATAGACGGCTCCACCAGAAACAACAAGTAATGAAGTTTTCCTGGCTCTTAGGATAGTTTACAAGAGATGACAACTTAGGTATTTATAGACCAAGGATTTTTGGACACCAAGGAATTTCCAAAATCAAAGATATTCTCAAGATATGCAATGAATGTCAAAATTCGGTTTTCCTAATTCCAATAAATGCTTGTCAAATATTTCCTAAATCTCTCAATAGAAAATCTCCAATTAGTAAATGCACATCACTAATTTTTATTCTCTAGAGATATGCATTAATTGCTGGTAATTAAAGCATATAAAACCAAAAACCTTAAATATAAGATTCTTAATTTATTTCGGCACAGGATCACCTTGAGTACTAAGGAATATCTTTGAACAATAAATGATAATAGTTATTGCTCTTGTTCAAAGTATGTTGACATCTTTTCACTGCAAATCCTTATTTCATATTTACATAGATTTGCATTCTTGGAATCGGTTATACCAAAATTCCAAACAAGTTTACAATTGATTCATATGTTTTCCAAGACTACTATGAGATTGATCATACAAAATCACATATATGGGTTCCATCAGTTCTACCAATCACTAGGATCGGTTATACCTAAATATGGAAATAATCGTGATCGTTCACACCAGTCACTAGGATCGGTTACACAAGTTACGAGGATCGGTTCCATCTACATATGGTATTACTTGTGATCGGTGACACCAGTTACAAGGACCGGTTACACCAATTACAAGGATCGGTCACATACACTTATGATCGGTCACACCAATTACTAGGATCTGCATTCGTTCGGCAATATGTATGGACTAAACCTTAATAATATTTCCAGAGTAAAAACTCAATCAAAGAATAATACTAAAGAGTTTATCTCTTTTTCTCAAATCAATCAGCAAATCAAACAGATAGAAATCTATGAGCCTGATTGATATGAGTCTGATAGAAACCTTAATAATATTCAGCAAACCAAAGACCAATATCCAAGATCAATCAAAATCCTATCCAACAAAAAAGGTCGGATTTATCAATGATGATTGATTAACGCATAACCTATAATATTTCAATTATAAAGATAAACAATATAATGCGGAAAAGAAATAACACAGACACCAGAAATTTTGTTAACGACGAAACCGCAAATGCAGAAAACCCCCGGGACCTAGTCCAGAATAAACACACACTGATTATAAGCTGTTACACCAATTTCCTACTACCTATTCGGACTAGATGTAATACCTGCTCCAGCTGTATTCAAGCACTTGTAGAACTCCTAGCAGAACACCGATTCTCTTTAGGAATTCTTTTCGTAAAACTTCTAGCAGAACACAAATTCCCTTTATAAGTTATTCTCGAAAATCTTCTGGCAATACAAGGTTCTCTTCAGAAGCACTCTAAAAAATCTTCTAGCAGAATGTTAGTTTTCTTTAGAAGATGTAACAACAACGTTGATACTTTTCGATCTTTTGTTTTCACAAAAACACCGTATCGATTTCCCTTTAGATGTAAATCAAGGTTTTGGAAATCTCGTATTTGTTTTGAGAAAAACAATTACTAGGTAAAAGTTATATCAAAACAAACTTGTAGATTAGGGTTTATTATACTCTTCAAAAAGAAAGAGAAACCTAATTATTCTATAACAAGAACAACTAGAATAAATCTAGAGATATCTTGTTTAAAACTTCTTAAGGATTTTTACGAGATAGCTTAATCGAAGTTTTATTTCTAGTTCCAATTTCGACTAACAAGTGTTGGTATACGATCGAGAACCAAAATCTATCAAAACCTAGGGTTTATGATCAACAACTCTTGAATGGTCTTATATCAGAAGAGAAGACCTTAGAATAAACAAGAGGTGAAAAACCTAGATTACAAGTTGTAAAAAAAATCACGAAGACTATTATAAACTTGGATTTGTGATCCCCAATACAAAGACTTTTATCTCACTCTTGTTCACGAAGAACAGAAGACATGGAAAACAACCTGTGAAGCTTACGCCAATTTTCCAAAGGGATAAAAAGGTTTAGCATTCACGAACTCTTTATTTATAGTGAATAAGTTAGCTTGAAAGCTAAGCTAGGGTTTAGGCTATTTTCCTTTTTCAAGACTCTACTAATTATGGGAGTCTTTCCTAAGTTAAAAATATCTTGCATAAATAAATAAATAATTATTAGAATATTTTGTATTTATGTGAATAAATCACATTTTAACTTAGGCAGGAATTAAAAGTTATCACAAACACTTTAATATGGTAATCAAATATGTTTGGATTAATAGCCATCTTGCCTAGATAAGGAAACATCAAAAACTTGACTAAATAAGGCTTCTAGTCATGTAATTGGGCTCAAGTCCGTGAACCGTTACAAACAGTTCGTGGATTGTTTCCTACTAACGAACTATAACAATTACAGCAACACTTATAATTGTTACTTTAATAAATCACTCATAACTTCATCGTTATAACTCAGAATTGAGTGATTCTTGGCTCATTGAATTTGTAAGCTCATTCACTATAACATTAGAACCTTTACAGGGATAAAGATTATTGTCACAAAATTCGTGGTTCAAATAACCTCGAGTATATATATATATATATATACGTGGTATTTAGCCATATTCATCTAACACTACTAGATCAAATAAATCTAATTGTGTTACTCATAGAGTTGTTCAATTGTTTATATTCTCATAGAAGTATACAAGACACAATTGAAACAAAATCGGTTTGATTCACTCGAATCAATTCATGAACATTATAGCCACGGTTTGCAAAAGATTGCATTCCTTATTATATAAATGTATTAGTTCATGACACAACCGATTCTAGAACATAACCCACTAAAGTATGCAAACGGGTACGCATACCTAAGTGGACGGACTAAGTTTGGATTCGCCAGTACGTGAAGTGGTACGCATACCACCAAACTCAGTAAAGTCCCGGAACTTGAACCTCACACCAGTACGCGTACCGGTATGCGTACTTGGTTCCCGGACCTTGACTAAACCAATCAGTACGCATATGGGTATGCATACCATGGTTCCCAGACTTGGATTACACATATGCAAGTACGCATACAGTGCTTATATCCAATTGTTCTAAACTCCCATTTCAATCATTGAAACATTCTTAGAAGACGACAATAGCTGTCTCACACAAACTATTAGCTTCTAAGCAATTTTCAAGTGATCGAATGATCAATACGAAACATTCCGAGTCTACATCAAATGACTGTCTCACACAAATCATGTAAGATATTACCAGGAGATTTTCACATGATCATCTTTTGACTTTTCTCAAGAATAAGATTAATCTAGCTAAAGCGAAAAGCTTCCACATATATAAAAAAAATACCCAACATAATATGTGCGCCCCAATTATTTTGCAATCCTCACCGCATTTACAAGGTATCTTGGTGAGGATGCACTTCCAACACAATCAGGTTGTGTTGAGGTGAACAAAATCTTGCTCACCACAGGTATTCGAAACAAAATAATGCATAGACTCTAGGAATTTAACAACTTCCTTGAAACTTTCAATAACTGTTTCATACCTTTTTAAGATGTTATCCTTTGTCGAACTCTTGTTTGGGAGATCCTTCTTAATAGCACTCGTTACTTTATTGATCTTCTTTGGTACCCATTTCTGAGTAACTTTGGAGCAACGAACTTCTTTTTCTCCCCAATATTGTTACGAAACTTCTTGGGGGGAATACTGGAAGAACTGATATTTTGTGATTTAGTTTTTCTCAGGTATGGAACATCAGATCTTGTCATCTTAACAAAACCAAATATGGTTTTATCTCGTTTGAGAAATCTGCAATTCCTTTGCAAGTGACCTGGTTTTCCACAATAAAAGCAATGTTTAGTAGAATGGAAAAAGTTATGTTTAGTGTTACCTGAATGTGTATGTGCTTGCTTTGGAACTTGACAGAATTTCCTCTTTTCATCATCAGCAGTTGGTAGAGATACTTCACTCTTGTTATCCGTGGATGATTTTGGTTGAGAGGAATCTTTAGCTTTAACAAATATAACCTCTTTGCAAATACCAGGAGCGTCTATTCCTTCATAGCCCAATCCTCGTATATCACGATGAATTCTACATGCTCCCAATATCGAGGTTAATTTATCTGAGCTGCTATTTCTAGACAATCTCTCTTTTAAGCTCGAGTTTTTTTCTTCCAACCTTTTGACCTTTTCAAGCGTAATAACTAGATCATTCTTGGATGATTCACATTGAACTTTGAGATCTTCTTGTTCCGAATCAAATAACAAGTTCATCTTAATGTTCTCCAAGTTATCTAGCTTTGCTTGAAGAAAAAATTTCATATCTCGACCTTCGGTAATTTCTTATTTAAGCTTTCGTATTTCGTTGAGATAATCTCTTGCACCAATAGAATCAAGTTGGTCTTGCAAGTATTTATTCCGACTACGAAGTCTGTCATATTTAACTTTCTCACTGAAAATGGTGCTTTCAGCTTCCGAGAGTTTCTGATGACATTCTTTAATAAGATTATTAGCAACTGGATCTACATGGAACACTTCTTCGTCAGAATCAAAATCAGTATCCGAAAGAGTTTTTCCATAAGTTAATGCAACCTCGCCTGCGTACTGTTGGTGATCATAATATTCAGGTCCATCATCAAGAGTAGGCAAAGCTGTTGTATATTCCGATTGTCTACAGCTCCAGCTAGGGCAATCTGAAGGAAAGTGCCCGAAACCACGATAGTTAAAGCATTGTACATCATCATTAGGAGATGTTGTACCTTTAGAAAAACTATTTTTCCTGTTTCTCAAAAGTTTTCTAAATTGTCGTGGAGTAACATCCTTAGTATCTGGCGAACCAGATTCATCCTTAGAGGATTCAGAATTGTCTTCAGCTTTAAAAGAAATCACCTCTTTTCCAGACCGGTGTTCATTATCAAAGATCTTTAACTTTCCAACAAGAGTATTTATGGAGAGTGTAGAAAGATCGTTTGCTTCTTCAATGGCATGTTTATTAGACTCGTATCTTAATGGTAGAGACCTGAGAATTTTGCACACAATAACTTTCTCCGGAATAGTTCGTCCTAACGAATATGAGGAGTTAACTATTTGAGAAAGTATTTGGTTAAACTCATCAAAGGTTTCATCATAAGACATGCGAAGGTTTTCCCAGTCAGAAGATAGGTTTTGAAGCCTTGCTTCTTTCTCTGCGACATTCCCTTCAAATACGGTTTCTAAGATATCCCATCTTTAGACTTATTGCACGTAGTCACATGGTGTTGAAGATCTGGGGTAATGGCATGGATGATAGCACTTAATCCGTCAGAATTTTGCCTTGCAGCACTAATCTCGACATCACTATAACTACCAATATCCTTTGCAATAGTTACATCATCTATTATAACTGTTGGAGGATCATAGCCATTAACAACACGAACCCATGATTGAAAATCACGTGCTTGAAGAAAGGCACGCATAACAATTTTCCACCAAAGTAATTCGATCCATCGAAGACTGGCGGTACGTTTATAGAGATACCACTTCTTTCCATAGAATAAGATTGCTACAAACACGGACTTATGAGGTCTTAGTGTGTTTGCCTGCTCTGATACCAATTAAAAAAGCGGGGTTACTACACCACACCCAATATTTTGTTCGACAATCTGTATGGACTAAACCTTAATAATATTCCGAGAGTAAAAACTCAATCAAAGAATAATATTAAAGAGTTTATCTCTTTTTCAAATAATCAATCAGCAAATCAAACAGATAGAAATCTATGAGCCTGATTGATGTGAGAAATACTTGGACGGTACCAAAGACCAATATCCAAGATTAATCAAAATCCTATCCAACAAACAAGGTCGGATTTATCAATGATGATTGATTAACGCACAACCTATGATATTTCAATTATAAAGATAAACTATATAATGCGGAAAATAAATAACACAGACACCAGAAATTTTGTTAACGAGGAAACCGCAAATGCAGAAAAACCCCAGGACCTAGTCCAGAATAAACACACACTGATTATAAGTTGTTACACCAATTTCCTACTACCTATTCGGACTAGATGTAATACCTGCTTCAGCTGTATTCAAGCACTTGTAGAACTCCTAACAGAACACCGATTCTCTTTAGGAATTCTTTTCGTAAAACTTCTAGCAGAACACAAATTCCCTTTAGAAGTTATTCTCGAAAATCTTCTGGCAGAACAAGGTTCTCTTCAGAAGCACTCTCAAAAATCTTCTAGCAGAATGTTAGTTCTCTTTAGAAGATGTAACAACAACGTTGATACTTTTCGATCTTTTGTTTTCACAAAAACACCGAATCGATTTCCCTTTAGATGTAAATCAAGGTTTTGGAAATCTTGTGTTTGTATTGAGAAAAAAAATTACTAGGTAAAAGTTATATCAAAACAAACTTGTAGATTAGGGTTTATTATACTCTTCAAAAAGGAAGAGAAACCTAATTATTCTACAACAAGAACAACTAGAATAAATCTAGAGATATCTTGTTTAAAACTTCTTAAGGATTTTTACGAGATACCTTAATCGAAGTTTTCTTTCTAGTTCCGATTTCAACTAACAAGTGTTGGTATATGACCGAGAACTGAAATCTATCAAAACCTAGGGTTTATGATCAACAACTCTTGAATGGTCTTATATCAGAAGAGAAGACCTTAGAATAGACAAGAGGTGAAAAACCTAGATTACAAGTTGTAAAAACAATCACGAAGATTATTATCAACTTGGCTTTGTGATCCCCAATACAAAGACTTTTATATCACTCTTGTTCACGAAGAACAGAAGACATGGAAAACAACCTGTGAAGCTTACGCCAATTTTCCAAAGGGATAAAAAGGTTTAGCATTCACGAACTCTTTATTTATAGTGAATAAGTTATCTTGAAAGCTAAGTTAGGGTTTAGGCTATTTTCCCTTTTCAAGACTCTCCTAATTATGGGAGTCTTTCCTAAGTTACAAATATCTTGCATTAATAATTAAATAAATAATTATTAGCATATATTGTATTTATGTGAATAAATCACGTTTTAACTTGAGCAGGAATTAAAAGTTATCACAAACACTTTAATATGGTAATCAAATATATTTGGATTAATAGCCATCTTGCCTAGATAAGGAAACATCAAAAACTTGACTAAAAAAGGCTTCTAGTCACGTAATTGGGCTCAAGTCTGTGAACCGTTACAAACAGTTTGTGGATTGTTTCCTACTAACGAACTGTAACAATTACAGCAACACTTATAATTGTTACTTTAATAAATCACCCATAAGTTCATCGTTATAACTCATAATTGAGTGATTCTTGGCTCGTTGAATTCGTAAGATCATTCACTATAACATGAGAACCTTTCCAGGGATAAAGGTTATTGTTACAAAAGTCATGGTTCAAATAACCTTGAGTATATATACATAAATGTACATCTACTGTCATAGGAATTGTTCCATAGAGTGAGCATTTGTTTCGATAGATTAGAAAGGTATAATTGAACAAGAATCCAAATGAAATCAATTACCACATACCTTTGTTGATGAAGTCCTTGTTGATGTCTTCTTGTAGTCTTCAAACTTCATCCTTCAAGGATAGCTTCGATTCTACTTCTTAGACTTAATCTAGTCTGAAACTATCTTTAGTATACTAAATCAAGAATGCATTTTGGAAACTAAAATTGACAACTAACTTGACATACCAACGCTAGTGGGTTCAACCGAGCAATGTTCTAACAGGATCGGTCACACCAATTACAAGGATCGATCATACCATCACATGGTGATTACTTAGGATTGATTACACCAATTAACAAAACCGGTCATACCAAATCATAAGTCAGGCATCGTGATTAGTTATACCAAGATACATAACCTAAGTTAAGATCGGTTCTACAATTTCACACATATTGGTCATCCAAAGATTTGCAACGAATAGCCGGACCAATAAGCCTAATGATTTACTTTTCAATTCACGAAACAAGTTCATGAATGTACTTCCTTTAAACAAATGTAAAACATTGTTTCCTAGGATGAAATCTTCACCATAACCCATTCACATAATCATAACAATATATACAAGATTATGTCGATGTCATATATACGAAGTTCAAAAGATAAGCGTTATACTTCGTAGTCTAATTCCTTAATACTATGATCATACTATTATGATCATGTCACATCACTAGAGTATTATACAATATGTACAGTATATACAACTTCACAGTTATGTTTTCAATATATCACGACTTGAAAGATACGTTAGGTATGAAACAGTTCAAGTCAATATTACTAACCTCAAGTGGAAGGATGATGTCGTCGTTGTAGTTTGTTACTTCTTCACATTCTTCAGGTCTTCGGAGTAATACTGGTATGTCTCAACATTCCTAGACTTTCTAGTCTAACCTAAACGAAGTTGACTCTAGTATTTAATCAATCGACTCTAGATGAGTTTTGATACTAAAATATGACAACCAAACTTGACATACCAACACTTGGTGAGTTCAAACTGGCTATGCTCTAACAGGTACGTGAACTGAAAAAGTTCTGTAGACTCCGAAACTTTGAATTGGTTCAAAGTTTGCAAACCGGCACGTGAACTGAAAAGTTTTGTAGAGTCCTGAACTTGGTAATTGCATAAGTTTTCAAACTGGTTTATGAATTGAAAAGTTATGTAGACTCCGGAACTCGGTAATTGCATATAAGTTTACAAACCGGTCCGCGTACTGTGACTCAGCCGATTCACGAACGATTCAAGTAATTGTACTTTGTACATTTATAAACTATGTCAATCATGATTCAATTGCGATTAAATTATTTCTATGAAGTAATTTGCATTTGATCATTTATCTAATTAACACTAGACTCATTTGATCTCATGATTGTGACTCAATATTAATGTCTTAGTGAACATGAAAAAGAGTGTTAAGCTTTTAAGTTCAAATCGGTTAGTTTCGGCTAACCATGTTGAACATAGTCTTTATACACGGTTCGGTTACGGTTTACCTAACCATAGTGTATATCTTGTATATGTGATTAAGATTCAAACCATTCATCTAACGGTGGATATTGTTTGCTTGGTTCCAAAGCTATCATAGCTTAAACCTAAAGCAATCTAGGATTTGAAGTCTATATAAAGGGAACTCTTGGCAACCGGGATTTTTGAATCCTGACACTACTTTTTGGTGTGTCCTAGTTGTATCTAGAGTCGTCCTCTCCATAAACCCTTTTAGGGTTCAGCAACTATAAAGACTTAATTGGGATTCGTGAAGCCAGGTCCTATTATCTTTTATCTTGATAACTTAAGTATCTTGATCGTGATTGTTTGTAGAGCCTCGCTTCATCGATCAAGATAGATAGTAATCAACAAAGTCTCTTCGTCCCACACTTTGTTGATTCCACAGGTTTTATACTTGTGAGGTGAATAATAATCTAGGCTGCACTTCGGGTTGCATAAGTCCGGATTTTGAGGATAGCCATACTTTTGTCTAAGTTGCTATCGATTTCCATCACCTGGATATATCGTCTGATTTGATCATCCGTTTAGATCGTAAATCAGGAAATCAATTATAGGCTTAATCTGTGGGAGGAAGATTTGGTTTAAAGTATTCAATTGAGTTGAAGCAACTCTTAGTCGTAGGTGAGATCGTCTAAGGGAATCAATTGCGTAGAGTCATGCTGGGATTTAAGAGGCGTAAGGAGCTTGATTGTACCTGAATCAGTAGGAGACTGAGTTCGGGTACAACTACATTCCAGACCGAAGTTAATTGGTAGTAGGATAGTGTTTGTAGCGGCTTAATACAGTTTGGTGTTCAATCTGGACTAGGTCCCGGGGGTTTTCTGCATTTGTGGTTTCCTCGTTAACAAAACTTCTGGTGTCTGTGTTATTTCTTTTTCCGCATTATATTGTTTATCTTTATAATTAAAACATCACAGGTTGTGCATTGATCAATCACAGTAGCTAGGTCCAACCTTGTTAGTTGGAAAGACTTGATTGATCCTTGGACATTGGTCTTTGGTACCGTCCAAGAACTCTCTTTGTAGTTAGGTTCACGGATTCAATTATGTAAACGTTTTAACAACAAGAGGGAGAGAGAGAGATATAACTCTAGGCACTTTCCTTGATTGAGTTTTTACTCTCGGAGTTGTGTTGAGTTTGTCCATACAGATTGCCTAAGAAAAAGTTGGTGGTGTATCTTGGTACCCCCTGCGTTTTCACACGCGACTGTTGAAGCACAATTAAATAAGTCACAAGCCAAATACAAAGCAAAATATAACAAGCATCTTGCACCTTGTAATTTCGATATTGGTGACTTGGTATGGTTAAAATTAGGTAAGGAGAGACTGGAGGGGGAAGGTAAGAAATTGAAGCCATTGAGATATGAACTATTTCGTATTCTCGATCATATTGGTTACAATGCCTTTCGTCTGGATTTACCACCTTATCTAGGGATGTAATCAGTCATTAATGCCGAATACTTGAAGTTGTTTGAACCACCATTACTAGATGATGACAGTGATGACACTATGATCTTACCATGTGTGGAAGACTTGTGGTTTGATAGGGAAGAACCACTCATGGAAGATTGCATATTGTAGCAAAGAGTGACTAAAACACGACAGGGAGAGAAGAAGCTTTTCTAATTGAATGTCAAGGTCAAGTTCCCAACAAGGAAAAGTGGTTTAACAGGGAAAAACGAACTCCCGAGTTCCCTAACCTTTATTTTTTACTTTCACAGGAGCTCAAGTTCTTAAAGGGGAGGTCCCATGATACTGGTGTATCCCTACTCCTTTAGGGAACTTAGTAAACCTCAAGCTGAGTTGAGGGTAAAATCCTATATTAGGAAGGAGTCTCTATGTAAGCAAAATTCCTAGTTTAGGAAGGAGTACTGAATTGGGCAGTATTTTTAGTTTAGGAAATAGATTCCTAAGAAGTTTGGTTTTCCTTGTCGGCTAAGTACGACAAAAAACTATATATAAGGAGGTTTGGCTTATAGCTAAAACACAGACCTTGAGAAAGCTTGTAGACAAACACCTACGTTATTGTCACAACATTAAAGAGATTGTGAGCGTAACAAAGAGAGAATTGTAATGTTTTTCTTGTTCATAATCTAAAGAATATAATTTCTTCAAGTCTGGTTTCTAGTGTTTTCTGTTTTCTGTTTTCTAGTTACTCATCTATTATATTCTGAATTCCTCCTCTATAATAATAGTCATCAAAGTAAAGAGATCATACGTACCAAGTACCAAAATGGGTGACTGCTTGAGAAGTCCTTGTGTACCTTTATTTGGTTAAAAACCATCCATTTCCTTAGGAAAAGGTGGGAGCAATACCAAGATGGGTGACTGCTTGGAAGTTCTTGTATTTCCTTTCTAGCCTACCCCAGCTTATTTGGGACCAAAGGCTTAGAAGAAGAAGAAGAAGAAGAAGAAAAAGAAGAAGAAGAACGTAGTTCTTGTTTATTCTGAAAGTTTGTCTCTTCTACCATACGACCATTTATGAAACATAAATTAAAGAATAAGACTTCTGTGGAGATGAGAAAATTGTTTCCTACCCGGTTTCAGATCGAGTATGGTGTATACTAGGTATAAAGTCATACCCAAATTTAAAATAAATTATACTCAATCTGAGATTGAAATCATATCTAATCTCAAAATAATTCGGGTACAATTTTCGTTCTATAATAAACATGTCTATTAGAATTAACAGCTCATTAAGTATACTAAGAATATCAACCTTAATCGGTTAAGTTTCAGTGAATGATCCTGCAGATTTTGAATTGTAACTAGATATAATTCATTTCTCGTTCTTCGTTAAATAGCCCCCGACTTTTGGCAGCCCCAAAAAAAAATTCTAATAGCGCTCAAATTTGCCAGGTAATTATAAGGGCCTGGTCTGTAATTTCAAGTCTCAAGTATGGCGGCCATCGACTTCATGCGGAGTCGGACACCAACACGATCACAAAAGTATAAATGCCAACTTCATCTCATAAGTTAAGTCCCCAGTACCCAACGGTCCCAACCACATGTCCACCAATCTTTTAACAGAACTTCAAAAGTTTAAAGCCAAAGACGCACTATCATCTTTATTGTAGGCACTGAAAATGTAAACTCTCATATGAGTCATATTACAGCCTCATAATAGAAAAAAGGTACATGAAAATAGAAGAAAGAAAAAAGAAAACTTAACTATAACTAAGACAAGATAACATTGGATCATGATTGAATAATCAAAATCAATTAGTAAAGTTTTTAATAGTAAAGCCAGGTTGAGTAGCTTTAGCTTCAGGAGCCGGTTCTACACTTGGACTTGGTTCAACTGGCGTACCCAGGAGTTCAGCTGGAAGATCAGCTATTCCTTTTAGTTGAAAAGTATAAAACAATTTGAAAGGAAACACAATTTGTTTCAATTTCACTTGTCCGGAAACCCCTTGGAAAATTCCAGATCCACCAGTTACAGCTAAAAGTGTATCTTCATAAGTTAAATAGGCTCCTTGTACCGAAATGTGTCCATAATCACCGAAATAAAAACTGTATATTGCTTCATAACGGTCTCCTTTCTTTTCTGCAACATTTTGTATCAATATACACAGACCTGATGTTATTCCGATTCTTTTCTTCAAATCTCCGCTGTAGATCTGTAATTACGAAACATAAATTAAATTAAATCAAAGGGTTTGGTTAAAATGATGATTAAAGAACTGGGTTGTGATCAGAAATTCCAAATCGATCTTTGTTGTAAATATGTAATGTAATGAGTTAACTCACCTTGTTACTAAAGGGAACTAGATCACCAAGTGAGTGAACTGGTTTTTGGCTTAATGGAAGATAAGCAGGACTTCCTCTGTCTCTTTCATTAATTTCATACACATGAAGCTCTTGGACTTTAGCTGCTTACACCAAAAAAAAAACAAAGAACTTAGTTAGCTCTTGTAACTGTAAATGATGATCAAATGATTTCAATGATTAGAGATTAAAGTGAAAAGATTTACTAGGAGCTGGAGTCTCTTTTTTAGCTGAAGTGGATTCAGATTTATCTTTCTTACAAAAGAAAGATCTAGGTGTTGTTGTAATAGATTTGGTTTGTGTTAACGTTGGATGAGCTTGATGAGTTGTTGGAAACTTAACAATTTGACTAGAGAAAGATAGAAGTTTAGGTAGTTGTGAATTATTAGCAACTGGTTTGAGTGAAGATGAAATAGTTTTAAGGGTTGATCCTGCAGAGTATGCCATTACTAGAAGATATAGGATGAAGAAATAGCAGAGACTAGAAGAAGAAGAAGAAAAGTTGGTGGAATCGAATGATGGTGTTGTGAACATTATATTGTGACATTATATATCAAGGAACCAAGTCAACACTTTTGGTCTGGAAAGTCTATAAAGTTGGACGGTTGGATTTCTATAACCATGTGGAAAATGAATTTTTGTACGGTTAGATGTGAATAATCACATTGTTCACATCTTGCGAAAGTGATGAGAAAGGAGACGTGATTAAAAATAGTGCAACGTGAATTCCATGTGTAGTTTTGTTTTATTTTTTGGGAAGCATTAGGTATGGGACTTTAAGGCTAAACGGATTTTGTCTAGCGTCATACGGGACTTTCCTGAATATTTAACAGGTTCCATTGTTGAAACTTGAATAGAGAACATAAAAACCCGTTACCGTCCAAAACAAACAACAACAAAGGTTCGTGAAAGCCAAAAAAAATTAAAAGTCCAACAGCTCGTTTTCATATAAGATGGATATGAGTTGGCAGCGATTTTGCTAGCGAAGTAAGAATCAACCAGCAGAAAAATTTCGTGATAAGTATAAAATGAACACTCACCATTATTGCGTCGACAACGGATCCCAGTCTATTGATTTGACCCCATTCTAGGAGCGTCCCAAAGCGATTATGATTGCTCCAGTCGAGAAGCCTTTCAACCCTACAGGGCCTCCAAAGGCTAGAAATTTTTCCAACCAAAATGTTAGGCCTATTCCTATGCACCATGTCAAAACATTCTATTCGACATACCAGGTGCAATGATAAACGAGTTGTGTTATTATGGTGAAAGAGTTGAGCGATGTAATTCCTAGCGAACGATATTATCAATAGCGCTAGCGATAAAGACTCTATCGCTGGATATAATGTTAATAGCATTCGCTCTAATGACTAGTTCTAACGGCTAGTTATTACTCGCCTATAAATAGGTAATTTTTAAACAAAAATTTTACACAATTTTTTTCACTATTTCTCTCTTTCTCAATCTAAATTATTTCAAAATTTCTCAAAGGTTTTACCTATTCTCATCTCCACTTTTCCTAAATCCCATTCAGCCACACAAATTAATTTTCTTTTAACTCTTTCTAAATTAGGTAAACAAAACTCACCCTATGGATAACTTCTTCTGGAATCCATAAATCATCCATCAAGAAGAAGAAAAAATCTAATCATAAACAAACTGATCTACCTAGTAACCTAACCTGGGTATCTCATACCAACACCACCCCGCCATCTATATATTACCATCACACTAATCCTTGCACTATTCATGGACATGGTCCAATAATGGTTTTGTACCCAAAATTAGAAAAACATAACTACAGTTAACCGAAGAATTGCTAATTCAAATTTTCTTTTTATTAAACCTCTGATTTTTGTGTCGATGCAGTTGAAACAAAGTGCAAATGAATCAAAATTAATATACCAATTACCAAGGGAGTATATAGATATTTCACTATTTCCATTAGGTTTTCATTGTATGTGATTTCCAAACATGATCAGTTTGGTGGCAACGATGGTGAGAGTTCACTGTTCGGGTTATCAATGGAAATAGTATAGTGAGTTTTGTCTACCCAATCTTAAAAGGGTATTACAAAATCTTATTTGTGTATTTGGGATGGAATTTAGGGAAAGAGGGGATAGGAAATAGGTAAAACCTTTCTCAAATGGCAGAATTTCAAACCCAACTTGATTTGGCAACACAACTTGATTTTTCTGGAGTAGCGCTTGAAGGTGTTGTTAGGAAGATATGTGATAGTTATAAAGAATTAGGTAAAAAGCAGAAAAGTCTTCAAGTTTTTTATATTAACTAACTCAAACCTGCAGCTAAGAAAAGGCAAAGAAAAGTTCAAGTCAAGGAAAATTAAGGCAAAGCGAATTTGAAACCAAACAAGAAGATAAACAAAGGAAACTCCGTTCATGAGCGCATTGGTTGGAAGTTATGGGAAATGAAGAAGATTAACAAAATGAAGAACATTGTCCCGGATTTTTATTTTTAAAGTTTGTATTTTAAATTATTATTATCTAGTTTTATGTCTTGTAAAATGACTATTAATGATTACTTCGAAGTTTAATGATTTTAAAAATTCGACTCTTGTTTTAACTAATTAAACTTATATTCTATTCTTAATTGTTTCAGTCAACATTTTAATTAGAGTTACATTTTAATTTTAACTAATAAAGTAAGACAAATATTAAAACTTAATTGGGCCGACCGAGCGAAGCGAGGGAGGACCTTTATATGGCCAATTTTTTGTAAATTGTAAGTCATCAATTGACACAAAAAGATTGGATTTGGTGTCCATGGTTGGTCTTTTTCACTTGACACAATTATCCCTCCCTTTTAGTCCAATTACTATATTTCCTTATATATCCTGTTTTTTTAGGGGTATAATTGGAAAGCAAACTTTAATATAACATATCTAAAAATCCGTGCCTTGGAATTTTACAAATTTTATCTCGCTCGAAAGGTAATAAAAAAAGCTACGCAATGAGTACAAACAACAATATCAAATTTAGAGTTTTTACGAAAAATTCGGAGGTGTTTATCTTTGTAGGCACAATTTCAAAAATTGAATGCATGGTCATTAAGCAAACCACCACAAAGGATGCATAGCACATTATGCATCCATATTTTGGTTTATGCATCAACTAATTTTCCGTTGCAACTAATAAAACGATGTACTCCCTCCGTTTCAAGAAAAGTGATACTTTCATTTTAGGCACAATTCTCGAAAATTGAATGCATAGCCATTATGCAAAACACCACAAAGGATGCATAACACATCATGCAACCATATTTTGGTTTATGGATCGACTAATTTTCCATTTAAATCCAACCTTTGGTTGTTGATTGATCCTTGAACATTGGTCTTTGGTACTGTTCAAGTTATTTCTCTTATATTCAATTAGGCTCGCAAATTCCTATTTGTTTGATTGCGGATTGAATTGAGAAATTGAGATATAACTCTTTGATATACTTTTTCTTAAGATTGAGTCTGACTGTCTAGTTGATTCTCTCGAAAGTATATTGGAGTTAGTCCATGCAGATTGCTAAGCGAAATATTGGGTGAGGTTGTTATACCCCCTCCTTTTCAATTGGTATCAGAGCAGGCAAACACGTTTAAGACCTCATAAGTCTGTGTTTGTAGCAATCTGACTCTGTGGACATAAGTTTATCTCTGTGATACGCATTAACAATATGTCTTCAAATGCTTTTAACTATGTCAAATGTCTTGGGATTTCCTCAAAGGATAACTCCTTAGTTGATTCTTCCGAATCCCAAGGGAGAAACGAGATAGTTGACATTATGACAGAAGCTAAAAAGAATTTCACCAGAACTCAAAAAAAAATCAGCTGAGCCGATTGATATTTTCAATCATGCTCAACTCCTGGATGAATTTGAAAAGTCTCTTGGTCGAGAATGGGAGCTCTATCATATTACTGAATCCTTCTCTAACAATATCGAGAAACTCGTACAAGAAACTACTCTACAGCGTGAAAGGATTAGTTCTCTTGAGAATATTGTTAAAGAAAATTCAGTTAGAGAAAAACATTTGATCGAGACTCATTCATCTGATCTGAATAGTCTTCGTGATGAAAAAAAAAAGACTGGTTGAGTATCTTCTCTTTGCCCATGAACAGTGCAATTCCCTGAAAAAGGAAAACTCTGTTTTAATGAGAAAATGCTCTTCTATGCCAATCAATAATCCTCAAGTGAGTTTGCATTACACGAAGAGAAGCTCTCCAAAGGAAGTTTCCGCTAAGAAATATTCGTGTTTCCTGCAGTCTTCTAATAAGGCTATGAAATTAAAGCAAGTCCTTACCAATGTCTCTCTTCCACGAACTTGTTCCTTCTGTGGGAAAAAGAATCATCATGTTTTACATTGTTT
The DNA here is from genome assembly GCA_023531105.1 of Papaver atlanticum. NCBI lineage: Eukaryota > Viridiplantae > Streptophyta > Magnoliopsida > Ranunculales > Papaveraceae > Papaver > Papaver atlanticum. The sequence goes on along the minus strand of JAJJMB010010084.1, from coordinate 992,867 downwards.
TGCTAGAAAGAAACATATTTCTGATCTTCAAAATCTACTTCTTCTCATTATCGACAGAGTAAACTCTCTAATGACCACTACAATGGATTTCATTCCTACAGAAAACACAGGACTCTCATAAAATGGATTTCAATAGTCACTCATCTCGAAATCCCCACAGGAATCGTGTCCCTCTGCATGGTGCAAATTCTTACACCACAAAAATACACATTCCCAGTATTTATGAGAATAAGGCTGGTAAATCTAAGTCTAGATAGTGGAGACATGTCTCTTCTAATCCTCTGGAACCAATTTCTAGAGGTCCTAGACTTAATCCTTGATAGACACATTTATGTGTCTATTTTCATCTCTATTGTGTATATTGTTAGTACCCATTTTTGTACTAATTTTGGTATTTTATCCCTTTGTAGGTGTTTTTGGAGAAATATGCTTTTGCGGCGAAATTGGCTCAAAAAGTTGCTTAAGGCACCTGGGAGGGCATTTGCTATTCGGACTCTCATCTTGGATAATGGGTAACCCATTTTCAGGTAGCTGCTAAGCACAGACCGGGATTGGATAAGGGGAGGTCATCCCCTTCATTTGAATTAAGAGTTTTGGCGGGGAAAAAATTCTTCACGTTGCGCAGTGAAGAACAGAGTATAGTTTTCGATTTTAGGTTAGTTTTGAAGAGATTAAAGCTCTGATTTTTCTTGGGCTTGCTTATTAACCATCAACAGGCGAGGTATGGGTGATTGAATGGACTGTTTTGGGCTGAATAATCGGGTTTTTATAAAACAGGGAAGAAAAATAAAATAAAAATGGAAACAGGCAAGTTTCGAATTATATTTGGAAGTTACGTGCTATATTTTGCAAGGATTTGTTTGTAGAAGCATAAGAGGATAGTTTGGATAATTCAGGAAGGAGGTGAAGTGATTAAACAGGTTAGAATATCCAAAACTTGGCCGAGAAGAAAAATTTATTTTTGGGGAAGAAAAAGAGATTTTGATCGAGTTTAAACCGAGTTGTGAGGTATATATAAGCTCTAGAGAGGCTAAGGAAGGGTTGGAAACACTTTGGAGAAGTTTAGAAGAGAACAGAGAGCTGAAATCACGAGTTGAAATTTGTTTCTGCTGCTGCGAAGAAGAAGAACACGAAGAACATAAGACCCTCGGAGTCAGTTGCAGAGGCAGACTTATTTTCAGTGACAACGAGGTACGGTCGCATCTTCCTGCAGTCACCGAAGCCCTTCAGCAACGATTCAGACGTCTGTTTTAGACCTTCAGCAACCACAGAATCCACTGTTTTAACACTTTTCTCCCTTTTAATCAACTTTTGAGCCATAAACATGTATTTTGAGATTATGATTAATATGAGGAGCTAAACCCCTTAGCCGAGGCGACGGAGGAAGCCATTGATCCATGAAAAGTGGTATAATTCTATTTTAATTATTTGTGCAATTTCTTATATGATTATTTGCTTTGATTGAGAATTGATTGAATGATTTTTCTTAAACAATTGTGATTTCTCTTGATAGATTATGCTTAGACCTATGTTTTTGATATTCTATGCTTTCGAAATACATTTGTTATTCCAAAAATCTACTTTTGCAAAATATTAGAATCACTTTAAACGTAAAAAATTGCATGAATATTAATTAGATTAAATCACATAAAATTGGTTAATGGTGGAATCCAGAGTCTCGGTGTTTTTTATATTTTTGATACAACTTATTTAATTGTTGAGTTTAATTTGAGTCTAAAAAAATCCTTCACAAGTCTTAGAGTTCGAATCTTATTACCACTATTTCTACAACAAAATTAAAACACATCAATCCTCAGAAAAATTTCTCTGAGGAACTACCTAACAAGGTTATGTTGAATTCTTCAGGAATAAGAAATAACTGAAAGAAGGTAAGGAATACAAGGTTCAAACTTTCTGATGGAATTTACAACTCATCTCTCAATACTCATAGTGGGATTACATCTCACTTGACTACCTAATCGTAGGAAATCTCATTCTTGTATCCAACTTGAGGGATGGAAGAATGACATTTGAGAGATGCTTAAGTCTACTGTTGTTTTCCATTTGTATTATGTTGTGAAAGTAGAGTCACTTCTTGACTCCTTGTTGTTATGTGTCTTTTTCTTATGCTCTGATTAAATCTTTTAATTATTGAGTCATGATGATAAGGGATATATGAAAACAGAGTGTATTCTATTTTCTTGGATCTATTCTGATCTGTTATCTTCAACTAGTCCACGAACGTTCGTGTCTCTCTTGGGAGTTTTTAGGGTTTCCACAACAAGGGTGTTCCTCTCTTGTTTGAAAACATATATATATATATATATATATCTTATATTGTTTTGCCTTCCCTAATTAAAAAAAGAAGAAGAGGGGGATATGGAAAACTCCTCAAGACCTCAAGAAATCGTGAATCTTGAGATGGAAGAAGACTCTAAAGGATGCGATTATGTTCAAGAATTGTCTTGAAAAGGATGATTGAAAGGAAAGAGCACAACTCCTGGGTTGGAGAATCTGTCAAGGATTTAATTATTTTTCAGAATGACTCTAGGTCGAGTTTGCAAATCTTCAACTGCAAATAAATCAGCTTATTGATGGACAGGCCAAAATCCTTGAAAATCAAAACACCTTGATCAGGAATCAGAAGAAACTCATCATGGAATGTGTTAAAGCTAGGCATCTTGCCCGCATTGTTGATCGGAATGTTAATGTTCTTACCCATGAACATGGTGTCTCTACGGTCAAAAGAATCAAGGATATCAGTGATACCTTTTATGATGGACCTTTGCAAAGGTATGATGTTATCAAAGAAACTTAATGTTTTTTTTTTTTTCTAGGAAACTTCTTATAAGAATTTATTCTTGTGTTTTAAGAAGGATAACTAGGGTTTGGAATAGCAATTTTTGTGAGTACACAGCTATTTCCAACGATTTTCATCTTGCAATGTTTTTAGATTTATTTATTTAAATTCTAAAGTTTATTTGGAAGATGATTTTGCAGTATTAATCTTTATGGTTTTATATATTGCAACTTGTTATGGGATATATGTGTTTGCGTCCGTGAACTATGATTGTCTCATACACTGTCAAAAGTTAAGTCTTTCATATGTCTTTATGCAAATATTGATAAAAGATTGAATGAAATTTTGACAAACAAAATGTAAGCCTATTATGTCTTTATGCAAATATTGATGGAAGATAGGATGAACTTTTGTTTACAAAGATTAAGTCTATTGTATGTCTCTATGCAAATAGTGATGAAAAATAGAATGAATCTTTGAATATTCCGCAGTATTGGTCTTTCCCTGATCCACATCTTTGTGTAAATACTATGCGGCTCCGTAAGTTTTCTTATGTGAGCATTTCCGATTGAACTAATCATGGGTTCTCTTGTGGTTAATTTAATTGAGTATTTTGGATACAAAATTCATGTTTCATAAGATTTGTTAATGTCCAAAGAAATCCTTCTTTTCTCGTAAAAGTAAGGTCGCTCTTGTTGTTCATTTTGGAATGAAATTTTATGGGGAGAGTTCTTAATTGAACTTGTGCTTAATCGCCAAATCTCGGTGGGGAGTGCGGCTGTGGAATATTACAGGGGTTATCTTGTATCTTTATAAACTCCTTGATAAATGCATTTAGTTTTGGCTATATGATTGCATCTAAACAAGTTGACATGTGCTTCTGTTTTGGTCATAAAATGTCTCTATGGAAATTTCATTAGGATCCCACTAATTTTCGTACCTTTGCCAATTTTGTTGACAAAAAGGGGGAGAATTAATGTGTAGTTCACACTACAAAGACATACGGTTTACGGATCATTATGTAAGGGGGAGTGGTTTTCATGTGAGATGAAGTATTGACTAAGGGGGAGTGATACATATCACCATAGTATTGTTGTCAAAGTTTTGATACAATTGAACTTTGATGCTGTGTAATAATACTATGACATTGTATAACAATGATTGAGAGAACCTGTTTTCTCATTGTTATAGCTACGGATCTTCAACAACGATGATGCTGAGTTGAACACATTTAGAATCATTGGAGTACTTGGAAGTGACGAAGATTTCGAGTAACGTTGAAGAACCAATGAGATCAAGCATTTGGATGAGAAGCTACAGAGTTTATTTATTTTGTATTCCATATGTATTGATAGTTTTATCACTAAAATTGACAAAGGGGAGATTGTTAGAGCATTGCTCGGTCGAACTCTCAAGCGTTGCTATCTCAAGCTTGTTTGTCAAGTTTAGTTGCCGAAACTATAAGTCTTGATTTCTAGTCTACTTATAGCTAAGTCTCGGATTAGGATAGTAAGTGTAGTTGAGCTTTAAACTCCACAACGTTCATCGAATGAAGATGAAGAACTACTCAAGGGAACTTGTGGAACTTCATCAACAAAAGGTATGTGGAGACTTGAACTTATCTATTACTCAAAAGTCTATCTATTCTATCTCCTATTTATAGACATAAGTCGTATTACTATATAGACTTCAATTATACACATTTGCTATTTCGAGATGAGTTTAACTCACTTATCTATTTCTCGAAATATGTGTTGGTAAGCTTTCTCTTTAACAAAGTTCATCTTTACTCTTGACGAAAGTCATGTTGATTATTTCAATAACTTGAAAATCGCTTTGATGCTAATAGTTTGTGGATAAAAACTATTGCCATCCTCTAAGAAAGTTTCAATGATTGAAATGAGAGTTTAGAACGAGTAACCACGTTTGGATATAAGCATAGTGTGTATTCACATTTGTGTAAAAATAAAAAACCGGGAACCTAAGTCTGCATACCCGTACGCGTACTGGTTGGTTGTTGGACCTAGGTATGCGTACCCATACGCGTACTGGAGGAAGTTTGGGTTTCGTGAATTTCTGCTGGAGTTTGGAATTTGAATTGGTATGAGTACATGTACGCGTACTGGCATAACCAAACTCGGTCCGGCTACTTAGGTATGCGTACCCGTTTACATACTTAAGTAGGCTACTTTCTAAAATCGGTTTGTTCATGAACTAAAACATTTATATAATAAGGAATGCAATCTTTTGCAAACCGTGGCTATGATGTTCATGAATTGATTCGAGTGAATCAAAATCGATTTTGCTTCAATTGTGTCTTGTATACTTCTATGAGATCTAAGCAATTGAACAACTCTCTAACTAGTTTCATTTGAGTCATTTGAACTAGTTATGGTGAAGGTGAATAAGGTTAATATGAAAGTGCTCATATAGCTAACCATTGGGTAACTATTGTTGAACCGACTAAGTGTACACGTTTAAGTACGGTTACCCAAACCTAAATGAAGTTACATTTCATTTGAAGCTAAGTTCGATCTAACGGTTGAAAGATATTAGCTTGAATCTAATTAGGTTTTCATCTAACGGTGAATATTGAATGTTTTGTTACCAAGGTAACTTAGATTGCAAACCCTGATTTGAAGACTATATAAAGGAGAACTCTAGCAACTGGGAAACCTAATCCCCACACCTCCTGTGTGATACTAGTTGCATAAGCTAGAGTCGATTCTCCTTTAACCTTAGGTTTTTCACGAAACCTTGTAGGTTAACGACTTAAAGACTTCATTGGGATTGTGAAGCCAGACCCAACTATTTCTCTGTAGTTGCGTGTTCTGATCTTGCTGTTTTCTATCGTGATTGAGTACTATCTTCTTTAAGATTTGCTCGAGATTTATCTCCGGTAGGCAAGATTGAAAAGTAGTCACAAACATCTTCGTCTCATCGTTTGTGATTCCACAATATCTTGTTTCATTAATCGATTAAGATTATTGTGAGGTGATTGATATTTCTAGGCTGTTCTTCGGGAATATAAGTCCTGTATATCAATTGGTTCCTGTTCACCTTGATTTATCAAAAGACGAAACAAAACTCGTAGGTTTATCTGTGGGAGATAGATTTATCTATTCAATAGACTTTTCTGTGTGATACAGATTTGTTTATCAAGTCTTCGACTTTGGGTCGTAGCAACTCTTAGTTGTGGGTGAGATCAGCTAAGGGAATCAAGTGCATAGTATCCTGCTGGGATCAGAGACGTAAGGAGCGCAACTGTACCCTGAATCAGTGCGAGATTGATCAGGGTTCAACTACATTCCAGTCCGAAGTTATCTTGTAGTAGGCTAGTGTATGTAGCGGCTTAATACAGTGTGGTGTTCAAATCTGGACTAGGTCCCGGGGTTTTTCTGCATTTGCGGTTTCCTCGTTAACAAAACTCCTGGTGTCTGTGTTATTTCTTTTCCGCATTATATTTTGTTATATAATTGAAATATCACAGGTTGTGCGTTGAATCGATCAATTGGTAAATCCAACCTTTGGTTGTTGATTGAAATTGATTGATCCTTGAACATTGGTCTTTGGTATCATTCAAGTTATTTCTCTTATATTCAATCAGGCTCGCAAATTCCTATTTGTTTGATTACGGATTGAATTGAGAAATTGAGATATAACTCTTTGATATACTTTTTCTTAAGATTGAGTCTGACTGTCTAGTTGATTTTTTTGAAAGTATATTGGAGTTAGTCCATACAGATTGCTAAGCGAAATATTGGGTAAGGTTGTTGTACCCCCGTTTTTTCAGCCCTTATCCAGAACGTTGGGTGCCTCATAAAATTCGGCTGGCCTTATCCCATTCGAACCGAGAAGATAAACTCATCCTCTCGTATTCTATCTCTTTCTTCTTCTTCGTTCTACTTCTCTGTTCTTCTTCTCTTTTCTCTGCAAATTCTTCTCCCACCCGTATCAATCGATGGAGCAGAAATTTAAAGTTAGCAATTGAATCAGTGAAGGTCAGAAGACACGGAATTGTTGGTGAAGATCGATATGTAGTTGCTTTAGGTTCAACAGAAAAGGGGGTTTCAGAGATTTGAAATTAGGGAGGTTATGAGATGTGAATCGAGTTACTGATAGATGAATAAGAAGAGGGTTGTTGCTGTGGTTGTGTTGTTTCGGTGATTGAATCAAGAGTTAGGGTTTCTCAGAGTTTGAATTAGGGTTTCATGGGAATTGCAGAAAAGATCGAGAAGATGAAATTGATACTCTAGAGGATTAATTTGAAATGGGTTTGATATGAATTAAAATATACTGATGAAAAGTGGTTTGAAAATGATAGTTAGGGTTTCTGCTAAATGAATTGGAAATAGATTCGGGTTTTGAATTAGGGTTTAATTGAGATGGTGATGAAGATGTTGTTTAGAGCTGGAGTCTGCAGAAAGGTTGGAGATTCATGGAGCAGTTACCGAGGGTTAGCTCAATGACTTGGAGATTATGATGATATATGTTTGTGCTGAATTGAGTCAAGTAAAGAGGAACTCAATTTCAATTGCTAATTTGAATCCATTCAAAGGTAATTGCATTTCTCAAGTTAACTTATAGAGTTATTGGTTTCTGTTTATTGAGTTTTATATGATTGTTGATGAAGCTAAGACTTGACATGAATGTGAAATGGAGTTGTGGTTAAGGTTTAGATTGTCTTGAATGTTAGAAAGATGGTATTGTTGCTGTTGTGAGTATTGCAGGTGGTGGTGGAGTTATCTGTGTAGGTGGATTTGATAACAAGAGATTGGTGTTGGTATTTTTGTTTGTGTGGCATTGGTGTTGCTAAGGCAAAGGTTGTGGTACTGTTTGTGTTTTAGACTTTGTGGAAATGAAATAGAGTATGTGGTGGTGGTATAATTGCAGTTAGTGGTTCTGAAATAGTAAAGCTGAGTTATGAAGGTGGGATTGAGACTCTCAATTGAGATCTGGTAGAATTGTTGCTGATGTTGTTTATTCAAGTGGATGTGTGTAAGAGATTGGAGATGGTGATGCTGTAAAGTCATGGGAACAGCCTGAGTTGTGTATGGGGTAAACTGTGTAAGAGAAATGACTTAAAGAGAGGGATGTTATGTGGTTACTGACTCAAGCATTGTAGCTGAATTGTAAGATTTAGGTTGAGGATATTGTGTTGTCTGAAATGAAGATTCAGATGATAGAAACATGATGTATGAATATAGAAAGGGTGTAGCTTGCAACTGCAATTGCTGGTAAGCAGAATTTGTATTTGAGAATAAGTTATAAAGTTGCTTTTAAATGAATAAATTGATTGTTTGTGTTTAGTCTGGTAGAATTGATGTAAGAGTGAAGAGGATGTAGTAGTGTAGGCCTGTTAGTCATCCCAATCAGATATCTGACTAATTATTTAGCTGACTCAGTTAACCCGTTGACCCTGTTCTGAATCAGTCCATGGTACTGAGTTGAACCAGCTGACCAGACTTTGACTCTAGACTTGACCTTTAATTGATGTTGACTGTTAGTTGACCTCTTTGACCGTTAGTGGGCTTTGACTATAGAATTGGGATTAGGATCTTATATTCTTTAATTGGTAAATTGGACCATTTATGGTCCGATTTAGCCTTTTGTTCCTTCTACGAGTTGTAGATATTCATAAGACTTAGCAAATAGACTATAGAACCAAACTAATTGAATTAGTAAACCTTAGCTATGCTAAAGATAGATAATAAAAGGTGTAGAATCATAAATGGGCTTAGAACCATTAGATAGACTTGTATGATTCTTGTGTGAGCCATTTTGGCTAGATTCTTAAACTTCTTGTGTGATTAACAGTTAGTCTATATTAACAACGATCGATTTAAAGGATGAACCAATGGATCGTGGATCTCGAGGTAGGCGTGGCTTTTCATCAAAAGAGGTGGGAATTTACATTTAACTCTTTTGTGATTATTGTTGTTTTCTTTTATAAAAGTTTATGTTTAACAAATTCATGCATTGTCTGATTGTGTATTCCATGCATTGTTTTATTTTAAATTTTGAAAGTATTGTTGATTCTTTTAATCTTTCCATTTCTTGGAAAGGAATTGTAATGTTTTGTTTGTCTTTATGAATTGTTTGGGAAATAAGAATTTCCATCTGAATGTTTGGAAAATGAGAATTTCCATCTGTGGTATATAGGATATGCTCCTTCATTTATCTCTACTTTTCTTTCGAGCTTTTATGCTTATTAGGCGTGAAGGAATTGGTCGACATCAATATATTCTAATAGGTGTGGAAGGAATTAGTTGACACCAATATATACATTGTTTGAGAAGGAGTTAGTTCCATATACATGATTGTTTACCTCTGTGAATTGTTTGTGTTTTAGTGTTTTGGGAAAACATGAATTGTTTTCCGAATCATTCCAATGATTACTTGAAAGTTAAATGTTATTTCTACTGGGCACCCCTTTTAGGGATGATGTACTCACCCATTCCCACTTTCAGTTTCAGAGACAGATCAGAGTTGCGCAGCGAAAGCTTCAAGGGTTGAGTTCGGTAGTTGGTTAACTTCAGATACGTTTATTATGTTGTATATTATATTTGTAAACCAAATGACTATTGTATATGTATCATTTGAGAGGAGTTCTTGTATATATATATTTCAGAGCGGGGTTAGTTTTGGGTTAAGTTTTGTAGCAGATTTCTTAATTGAATGCTTAAGTAAATGAGTTAGATTCTTAGTGCCTCTTTATTTAGTTAATCTCTTGGTTTAGTCAGCTGCTAGTTTTGGGGGCGCTACACATAGTAGGTGCAAAAGTGGCAAATTCTGGTATTTGACATGTTCATAGGAACATGCCTAAGTAACCCAAATACTAAATTTAACCTAGTTAATAGAAATTCTCTAAAAACAGTAAGTTCTATAAGTTTTGTGGAATTATAATTATATATATAATTTCAGGAGAATTTATTCTGTTATGGTTAAAAATTGTATCGAGCTTGAATTCCAGAGCTTTTGGCCCGACTTGAAAAGATTTAAAGCAACATGAATCGTGGGTCACAAATATCTTTTTGGGTTTTCTAGTTGCGTAGAAAATCCTGTGGGTTATTACTATCATCAAACTAATATAAATACCATATTAAATCTTCACAACCCTAACCTTCACTGCCGGCTTTCTCTCTGTGTTCTCTTTCGATCTGTTTCTTTCTCATCGTATGTTTTTGATTTAGTGATAATTTTGTGATGCTGACTCATAGTTTATTTGATTTATTAACAGGTAATAATAACTTCTTCCTAGAAGAATCATTTCATCAACTATAAAGAACATATCGTCTGATCCAGACAATATCAGTTACAGGTGAAACTAATTAGTTTATGTCATCAGTTTGTTTTGGATGTTTTTCTTAGTTCCGTATTCTGATTTTTTTGATTGTTTGATGAACTATTGCTGATAGCGGAGAACGAATATTATGAAGTTTTATGAAATCGTTATTAGATCAAACAATCCAAAGTATAAGTTAATTATTTGTGTAATCCTAGGGTTTTACTAAGGGATGCATCACTCTTTAGTGTGGACCTCTGTAATGTTCGGTTCTAACACGCTTCTTTTTAGTTCATATTGCCAAAAAAACACCAGGCAGCGGCAACAATCAATATTGATTATGGAGTGCTAATCCGAGTTCAAGCTGCTGATATTTATGGATATCGGAAAAAGTAAATACCGGTTAAGCTTATTATAAAATCCACAATTTGGGGACATGCAGATTAATCGGGGATATTGGAAAAAAATTGAATAGAGATTTTTTTAAAGTAATTTTCATAACCCCTTTTCCATATAATTTTTGTAATGGTTGAACTGCCCTTGTACTTTTAATTATTTTTTAATTTTATTTTTCTAATATAAAAAGAACTTTTTTTTTTGAAAAATTTCTTAAATAATTTTTTAGAGTACGTATGGTAAAATGAAGAATACCATGCTAGATCGTCGGCATGGAAATAGATAAACTCTATGCCGAAAGTTGTAAAAAGATTTTCTGAAAATCACGGTTGATTATGCCGATCATGTCCAAAATTTCACTATAGTCGGCATGGCGAAAAAAATATTCAATGATGACCGTAAACGGTCGGTATTTTTATGTGATGAATGGTGTGTCGGCTATGTACGATAGCATTGTTTATGTAATGAATACCGTACCTATATTTATGATGAAAAACGCACCATAAACGTTCGGCATGGTATTCAACAAATATACAGTGCGACTGTATACCGTCGACATGGTATTCATCAATTATCCATGTTAACTGTTGATGGTGTTTCCAAATAATTTTTTTTTAAAAAAACTAAAATAAAAATAAATAAATAATAGTTCAAGGGGTAACTTGTACTTTTTATACTTTTATGACACCTCCTACCAAGATGAGAATAAAGAAAACAACCCCCAATTGTGAGTTCTTCTTTATACTCTGAATTCGAGTTTTGTTTTCTTTAGTTTTTGGTATACCAAATTGATCGACGGTTTTACTCTATCACTATCTCATACACTTTTGTTAAAAAGGTTCTAATATGCACCGTCAAATTTTCTTAAAAAATTAAGTCATGATATATGATAGGTTAAGTAAAACATTCATATTTTCGATGTGCATGGAACACTTGATATGTGCAGGATATAGCCATCGAAATCTATCACAAAGCTCTGTTCATAAATAATGTTGATTCAAGATGAACTCACAGTTGTAGCTAAACCCCGAATTCCCCATTTATGTAAGTTGGATTCATACTTTTGGCCAATTCCTGCATGTAAACTGTAATCTTAAAATTTTAAATAGAACTTATGTTTCAAATTTTGTATGTGTTGATTACAGTATCCCAATCTCCTTTCCTACAAATTTCTTTTGTGCTAATTAGATTATAAGACTACGAATTAATTTTTGGTAAAGATGAAGCCCATAAAGAGCTTAATAATAACAAAAGGTGTCAGAGTGCTACCCCTTTTAAAAACATTCTTGAGAGCCATAATTGTTTTTGTATGAGTGGCATCAAGCTCTTCATATGTTTCCTTACATTTGTTATCCTCGAAATTACTTACAATACAATTAAAACTTTATGAAGTTGTCCCCTGTTTTTGTACAACACACCGTCGTACAATTACTAATTTCATTTCACGGTCGCGCTAGGCGCATCGCTAATTGCTCGCCCGCATGCTGAGGTGGTTGGGTGATCAGTGATTTGGTTTTTCCTTCTTCCACGTCAATTGTCTGAACATAGAGAAATTAAAAGATAACTTTTCTTTCACTTACCAAAGTAACCAAACTATAGATGCAACTCTTTCCTTGTTCTCCCAGATCCTTTTCGTCTGTTTCCTTCTCAAACCGATTAAATCTTATTTGCATTTCCATCTCCATGTCAAATCGATTGATTTATAAACATTATCTGTGATTGATATTCTGGGTGTGTTTGTGTTAGAATATGGGCATCAAACTCAATACCATGTTAGAATTTGGGCATCCAACTCAAAACCAATTGTTAGAATACGGGCATCCAACTCAAAACCAATTGGCAATGATTGGAGCGGCCATTCCATATTATATTTAAGTTAATTATGCGGAATCTAGCAATGTGGGACTATTTTCCTTTCACACGCCCCCTCACGTGTGAGCCAGTCATTCGGCCTAACACGTGGACCTACGTACGAGTGACCAGTCAATCGGTAATAGGTGTACATGTGACTAAATCGGTACACGTCGGCCACTCGTCCTACACCCCGGGTGTACAAGCGACAAAATCGGTACACTTCGGCCAGTAACTCGGCCTACACCCGGTGTACCGCAGGTCTGGGTTTGGAACATGGCTCTGATACCATGTTAGAGTATGGGCATCCAACTCAAAACCAATTGGCAATGAGTGGAGAGGCCCTTAAGGATTATAAACCGCATGATCTTAGATAACCCAAACAATGTGGGACTAATAATCTCAACAGTTTGATTTTAGGAGATCCATTGATTATGATTCGTCAATCAAAATGGGAAATATACTGGTCTTAGGTTTCGAAATTTATGGTTTGATTTTATCAATTTCAATCGGAATATTTGTTGGTATCTTTTTTTTTTTTTTTTTTTTTTTTTTTTGGTGTGTGTGTGTGTGTGGTGATATTCAGATGAAAAATGTGTGTGAGGTTTGATGGTAAAATTTTCACATAAAGAATATGACTCTCAACCATCATAATAAGCAATTTTTTTTCCATGATAAATGGCTACAGATACATGGAGAATTAAGTATAAGTTTTGTGATTGTATACTCTTGATGAACTGTTGGAGATTTCAATTTATGATTTGGTTATGGCCATGGAAGTTGGAGAATAATCATGGGTTACAAGTAGGATGGCCTCACTGTGGAAAAGCAAAGCCATTGGGATCCAGAAATCATGATGGAGAAGTGAGATTAGTTTTTATTTTCAACATTCATTAATTTTCCAGAGCAGCAACGAAGATTCTTCACTGCAACCATTCACCGATGAGCGAGCAATGGAGATGGATGGATGAGGTGGACAAGTGATTTGTTGTTTGAAGAGAAATAAATTAAAAGAGATGTTTTCTGTTTACTCCCACTTCTACCACTACCAGATCCTTTTCTTTTGTTTCATATCTCAATCTCAAATATGTTGATTCTTATTTCTTAAACCATTTCATATTTGTAATTAACATGTGGGGGTGTTTGATTTTGGAAGATGTATTGATTTTAATTGGTTAATTGAAAGGGGAAAAGAAAATCCATTAATCTTTGTGGATTCAATATTTGAGATTAGATCTCCATTTCAAATCTCCATTAATTCAAGTAGAAACTCAGAAAAGAAAAATAGAAAAGCAAGCTAGATAGAGAAAGAAAAAAAGAAAATATCACGTGAAACACTGCTCTCTCCCTAGCCCTGCTGACTTGTATTGCAGATATCTACTCACACTAGCCACATGGGAATGCGAGCAAATAACGATTAAAAAGAGCATGGTATATATCATTTTCGTTTCACGAATATGCAAAATTTCATACGAGATAAAGAACCAACAAGTTTTAGTGAGCCTTATACCATTAATTATGACATTATAAATAGTATCAACATCCCCATCAGTTCCAGTTTTTTTTTCCTCTCTTGCATGAGTTGCAACTTGCAACTTCAGCAATTTTTTTTTACTATCTTCCAAAATAACAGTCTCCAACCTAGTAATGCTTTCAGATACTTCAATTATTTCAATTTTCTTATCAATTAAATTTGGTGCCCTTTTTAGGATTTTAGACTTAGGGTTTGGATATTGAGGTGAAACCAGTTGGTAAGTAGGTGGGGTTTTTTCTTGAAATGGGATTATGAGTAAGATTAGTTAGAAATTGAAGAGATAATTGAGCTTGTGATTGCACCTTTTGAAGAGATTTAGATGCTGGTACCAGCTGGAATGTTGTCTTTCCTATTATATGCTGGTACATTTGTAAAACGAGATATGATCTTGTGTTCAAGAGTATCACACCTTCTGATGATAATACTGCTACAATAATAACTAAGCACCTATCTCTTTTAATAGAGTAATGAATAATCCAGGGAATATCTTGAATAATCTTTACTACCAGAGTAACAACAATGATTAGAATACCATAGCTGATAGACTTATAAGAAATCATAAGGAGAAATTTGGAATCTATTAGCATTAGTACTATGGAAGTATACTTTAATAATGCTAATGGTGACTTGCCACTGTATACTAACTTTGCTTTAATTGCCATGTCCATCTCAGGGTAATGCGTGGGAGCAAGAAACTACAAGGACACAACCATTGGACTCGACAGAGCAATACGAGGAGCACAACTAGCTCTGGAGTGGGGAAAGGAACTGCGGAAATCCAACATAGATTTTGAGGCTCAAGATGATGAAACTCTACAGGCTACGGGTTACCAAATGTAAGTTCAAGGAAGATTTCAAGTAGGATTCCACCAAATGCATGGAGGAAATTTTGAAGCTACTGATTTTGTCTTAGGAAACTTAACTAAAGTAGCTCATCATCGCAATCTTTCGGCTATTATACTAGCTAAGTTATCTATTCAGTCAAACATTCTAAAAAACTTAAACTGGAAAGGTCCTAATCTCCAGCAGTTTTTTGATACTCTCAAGTCCTTTGATATTTTGGCTATTGATGAAAACATTAATATCTTGTATCCTAATGTGGCTGTTCACCATGGTGATAGCCTTAGCCTATCTGAACACCAAGTTATAACTTAGAGGTTGTTGTTTCTTTGGGCAGCATCTCTGTTTTCTTATTAAAAATATGAAGAGATTTAGATGCTAATATCTCAGCAGCGGTTGGAAAGAGTGGAGTTTGACATCATGACGAGGAGAAGTGATATAATGACTTATATTTTGTAGCGATACTTCCAATTTTTTTACGTGTAGTATACCCGTGCCTTCGATTTCCTGTTGTACTTCAGCAACTTGATAACAACTACAGTTTTGAATTGGATCGATTCCGGCGAATTCCAATTTAATAATAGTTAAAATCATTTCTTCAATGGCTTCTACAAGCAACAAATAGACAACTGCAAACATTATAACCACAACTGCAAAAGCTAATACAAATTCTGGGCTTTCGACAGACGCCATTAACATGATGAATAATCTGAAAACATTCGGGGGAAACAAAATCAAGTTAGTTAGATATAAACCCTAAAAAATTAAATCAAGGCTATAAATCAAGGAATATGGGAAATATGGTTGACAATCTTGAGATAAAATAAGAGAAACAACTATTAGATCATAGAAAAACATTTTGATGATTAGAAGAATTGGAAACATGCTTAAATCATCATCATAAAATTTTGAAAGAATAAGAAACAAGTGAGAAAGTGAAACTGAATCAATCAAAATATTTCCGGATCCTCAGAGACCGAGTCAGTCTATCTAAGTCAACCATACAATGTCAAAATATCAATATATTAAGAGTTTCCATACTAATAAAGTATTGGAGTAGTGCAATTTTCCTTGGGAGTTGCTATAGGCATCAACTGAGTTTGTTGATACCCACACTCTTTAATAAGGGTATATATTGAAGAAACCACATTGAAATTGAAAAGACAAGGGTACCCAAATACAACACAATCTTTTATTATCAACCTGTAAGTCCGAAACCAAGTGTGATCGTCTATGGAAAAAGTCGAGACAATACGACAACTTGATATTCACTTGGTAATAGTTACGGTCTGAAACCGATTTACTATAGGATCAATATCAAGTGATTAGGATTAACGCACAAGTGTATTTACTTTATTATAATACAGTAGAAACTCTATAAATTAATGTTGTTGGGACCATCAAAGTTTATTAATTAAATGAGATATTAATTAACGGATAAATTAATAATTATTAATTTATATATTAATTAATACTTTATTAACTTATAGATAAATTTCATATAAAATAATTAGTTTCTTTATAAACACAATACCATATCATATCTTTTATATTTCCTATATAAATATCAAATCATATTTTTATAAACACAATATCCAGTCATATTTTTTATGGTTCAGAGAAAATTCAACCAAGGTGCTTCGAGAATATAAACTTGAAAAGTTTGAACTATGAATATCGTGCTAATAAACGAGCATGGATGACTGGTGCGCCATTTGAAGAATATGTTCGGCAACTCGACAAAAAATGGCTGCAAGAATAGTTCTCCTGATTGTGGATAGTTTCCCTGCTCATCCAAAAACTATTGAAGAACTGCAAAATGTTGAATTATTATTTTTTGCCACCAAACACAACTTACAAAATTTAGCCTTGTGATGCAGGGATTATACGAGCTTTTAAAATGCATTATCGTCGTCGATTTTATAGAAGTCTTTTGGAAGGCTATGAATTAGGGGCGTCAAATCCAGAAAAAATAAATGTGTTAGATGCAATGAATCTTGCAATTTCAACATGGACTATCGATGTTCGTACAAGTACACTTTCAAACTGCTTTCGTCATTGTAAACTTCGATCAACAAATAACACAAGTTTAGACAATTTGGATGAACATACAGACAGTGAAATCACTCAAGACTTGCAAAATTTGATCGAGAAGTTGGGCTATCGCAATTCAATGAATGTCGAAGATGTCCTAAATTATCCGGAAGAAAATGAAGTTACACAGTTGTTGACTGATGAAGAAAGAATCGAGAGCGTTATGGGAACGGATAAAGATGTGGAAGAAGATGATGAAAAATCTACAATAGAGCCCCCTTCACGAAACGAGGCTATTAAAGCGGTAATCACGTTGAATAATTTCTTGCTGAGCTATGAGAAAACAACACCAAAAATTCTTACAATGATAAGAAAAACTAGAGATGAAATTCAATGCGATATTGATTTTAGCAAAAAACAGAAGATAATTAAATCATTTTTCAAAAATTCTTCGTAAATCATTAATGTATTGAATATACATATATAATGCATTATTATTTTATATTTCATATGGGGTCTACATAGGTAATCTAAAATGTATTATCTTATAATTTTAGCGAATTATTAATTTTGCACGTTGTCCCCGACTCGGGACCGACCAAAAATATTATTTAAGAGAGTTTATTAAATAATCGAGTATTAATTAAAAGAGTTTCTACTGTATAAAACAATTATAATACGGAAGTAAAGTAAATAACATAACATAAGATTTTGTTAACGAGGAAACCGCAAATGCAGAAAACCCCGGGACCTAGTTCAGTTTTGAATACTTTCAGAATTAAGACGCTATACAAAATCTAATACCAACTTCGTATAGTTGAGACCAAGCAGACTACCCCTAGCTACTTAGTTCCCTCAGTATCCCTGCGCCTTCGACTTCTAGAGTCACGCACGTGAATAGCAAGTCCTTTGGATCGTATTCCAAACAACAAAGGAAGATTTTGTTTGGTAACCACTCTAATCAATCTTGCTAGAAGATATATGAGTTGTTGACAAAGGCTATTATGTTTAATCTAATAAACTCCGTTGTCTGGTTAGATCAATCTATCCAATGACTACCGAAATAATCAAGTTTAGATTCGCACTCAATCGATATAGATCTCAAAGAGAAACTATAGAGAGTTGCCGATTTCACGCAACTAATCAATCAAGTCTATCACAGATAAACCGATTCTAGTTGGATCTCGCCGATCAAGGTTTGTGCACTAAATCCACAAGATACTAAAACTAATAAGAAATCTTATTCGTCTTCAAATCTTCTATTGCCTTCAAATACCTGCACAACAACACTTGGTGATCAATCACACACAGAACGGAGTCTGTTAACAATGGATTATCACATGATGTCTTTAGATCTAAAAATAGTTCTAAAGATCCTGTCGATACTTTGATCTAACCTGAGTGAATCTTATATCAGAAGAGAAGATTCTCAAGAATAAACAAACTAGGTGCAATCAAAGTTTCAACAACCGTTAGTCAATCAAATAAATAATCGAAAACTAATAACACCGTAATTATCTAGTTTCCCACCAATGGTACTCGTAGAGCTTCTTGATCCCACAGAAGTCTTTAAACGAGCGGTAGTAAGAGATTTCACCTAATTAGGATACTTTCCTCTCCGAATAGACGGCTCCATCAGAATCAACAAGAAATAAAGTTTTCCTGGCTCTTAGGATAGTCTGGTAGAAATGCAAACTTAGGTATTTATAGGACCAAGGTTGTTTGGACACCAAGGAATTTCTAAAATCGAAAATATTCTTAAGATTTGCAATGAATGCCCAAATTCGGTTTTCGTAACTCTAATAAATGTAGTCCAATATCCGAAATCTCTTATATAAAATCTCCAATTAGTAAATGAACATTATTAATTTTTATTCTCTAGAGCTATGCATTAATTGCTGGTAATTAAAACATATAAAACCAAAAATCTTAATTAAAAGATTCTCAATTTATTTTAGTACAGGATCACCTTGAGTACCAAGGAATATCTTTGAACAATAAATGATAAAAGTTAATGCTCATGTTCAAAGTATGTTGACATCTTTACAAATGAAATCCTAATTCCGAGTCAACACAAGTTCATGAAGAAAATATGTAATTCATGGAAAAACTGATTTGCATATTGGAATCGGTTCTACCACACTTCCGAACAAGTTTAGATTGGTTCTACCAAAATTCCAAGACTACTATGTAATTGGTCATACCAAGTCACAATGGTTAGTTGTGATCGGTCTTACCAGTCACTAGGATCGGTCACACCAATTACAAGGATCGGTCACACAACATCTTATGATTGGTCACACCAATTACCATAATCGGTCATACCAAATCATAAGTCTACGTATTATGATCGGTTATACCAAGATTCATAACCTGAGTTAAGATTGGTTTTACCAACTCACACATATTGGTCATCCAAAGAATATGCAATGAATAGCCGGACCAATATACCTATTGATTTCCCATTCAATTCATGAAACAAGTTCATGGACCTACTTCCTTTAAACAAATGTAAAACATCGTTTCCTAGGATGAAATCTTCACCATAAACCCATACACATAATCATAAAACTGTATACAAGACTATGTCGATGTTATATCTACGAAGTTCAAAAGATAAGCATTATACTTCGTAATGTAATTTCTTAATACTATGACCATACTATTATGATCATAACTATCCACTGCAGTATTATTTATATACAAGCTTCGCATGTTATGTTTTCAATATAGCACGACTTGAAAGATACGTTAGGAATGGAAACAAGTTCAAGTCAATATTACTAACCTCAAGTGGAAGGATGATGTCGCCATTGTAGTCGTTACTTCTTCTCATTCTTCAGGTTTTCCGAGTAATACTTGTATGTCTCAACATTCCTAGAATTTCTAGTCTAACCTAAACGAAGTTGACTCTAGTATTTAATCAAGCGACTCTAGATGAGTTTTGAGGCTAAAATGTGACAACCAAACTTGACATACCAACGCTTGGTGGGTTCAACCGAGCTATGCTCTAACAGAAATTAGTTTTTTTCCTATCTAGTGGGACTAAGAAATTTTTACTTCTCCATCTTTCTATTTGGAACAAAGGAAGTGTTTATTACTGACTCAAATTTTCTTATGCCCTTAAACACATATGCATCTTTAATATACACGTGAGATACCCATTAGCTAAGAACACTTAACAAAAAAAAAACAGTGGGACGAAAATCAAAGCTAAAGTGCCGATAGAAATAGGAGTTGCATGAACTTGTATAAACATCATCATTTTATATTTTTTTGGCGAAAAGGAAAATTAGAATAAAAATTAAAAGCTGACAAAGCAGTGAACTTCAAAGATTGGGCGAACAAGGCTAGATCATGCCAATCACAACATTCCAATCACAAATCAGAGTAGACAGAGAATAACTCTCAAATAATTTAATGTGGAAAGACCAATTGAAAGTCGTACACTTAACAACGATAATGAGTTTATTTGTATGCATATACCTATTAGAGTATAGACTATTGTTTCCTTTCACTCCATATTGTCCACCAGATGACAAAGGGTAAACAAACCCCAAAGTTTCTTAAGCATTTTCCTTCCTTTCTTATTCCTATATTCCCAAATAGTATCTTGCGCCTTCCGCAAAATTCCAACTGACGCCAAAACTATTTAAGAAATAGTTGCAAACTTTAGCCACTTCCTGAATAAATAGATGATCATTTGATTCCACAGAAGCCGCATAAAACAGAAAGTTCGGGTTATCCACCTTTCCAGCCATGAATAAAAAGTCCAAAGTCGGCACTCCTTTGTGACAAAGAGTCCAAACTAAATAAGAGACTTTTAGAGGGACTTTAGGATTCCGAACCTACTTATACGGGAAAAAGGGTATCCATAAATGTCCAGAGAAGTATAGCAATTAGCCATCGAGAAACTTTTGTCATGATTCCATTTCCACCGGTCACTGCCTTTAGTAATAAGGTTCATTGGTTCACCCATAATTTGTAATAGTTGAGCAATCTCACCTACCTCCTCATTCAAGTGTCTTTCGAAGTCCAAATCCCAAGCACTTTATGTACTAATAATTTGTCGAATGGTTACTTTATTTTAAAATTATATTGAAGAGATTTCCCTCCAATCCATTTGTCTTTGCAGAACAATATTTCATCACAATTCTTGACCACAAAAGTAGTGTGTTGTTTCACATGATATGTAGCCTATAGAATGCCAGCCCATAAGCTTGAACAAAAAGATTTAGACCAGGTATTAGAAAGAAAGGAACCAGAATAACCTAGCTCCGAAATTTTGATGGACAATTTTCCTCCATAAATCTCTCTTTTCATTCCCATATTTCCATAATCATTTACAGTGCAAGGCATGATTTACCAATTTTAGCTTTTTAATTCCAATACCTCATCCGCATTTAGGAAAAACTGCTTTAGACCATTTCACCCAACGTCCATTCTTCACCAAATAGAACCCCAAAGGAAATTCCTCATAATTCTTTCGACCTCTTTCACAACCCGAGATGGCATCTAAACATAACTAGGTAATATATAGGCAAACTTGCTAACACACTATTAATCATAATCAACCTTCCTCACTTAGACAAATAATTCCTCTTCCAAGATGAAAACTTTTGCTGCACTCTCTGGATAATAATATCCCAAACAACCTTGCATTTGGATTTTCTCCCTAATGGAATACCTAAGTAATTAATAGGAAGGTCAACCAAATTGCAAGCAAAAACAGCAACACATGCAGCTCCATTATGGTCAATAACGATTCCATCTACCGCATTTTTTCCAAAATAGACTTTAGTTCGGAAACAAGCTCAAAAGGAAAAAGAATATTTTTTAGATTTTCCACCTGCTCTTCATAATCATTTATAAAAACTACAAAATCTTCCGCAAATTGTAAATGATTGATAGCAATACCTTGTTGAGCCACTTGAAAACACGAGATCAATCCGGAAGCCGCATGTATTTTAATCATAAGGGATAAAATTTCGGAAATCATAATATACATATATAAGAAATAGGGTCGCCCTGCCTTATACCTTTCTGACTCTTGAACATCTTAGTAGCCTCACCATTCAAAACAACCGCAAATCTCGTGCAAGAGATACACCATTTGATCCAACTTATCCAGATGCAACCAAATCCAAACATGGCCAGAGTTAAATCAATGCAAGTCCAATTAATATTATCAAACACATTCTCGAAATCCACTTTACCAATTATGTCAGGCTTTCCCTCCCTTTTTCGCGAATCAATGAGCTCAGCTGCTATAAGAATACCATCATTTATTTTTCTGTCGTGCAAAAATTCCCCTTCAAAATATCAAATGATAGAAGGAAGGACAAGCTTCAAATTATCTTCTAAACATTTATAAATGACCTTGTAGACTCCCCAGATTAACCTAATATGCCTGAAATTGTTGAGAGAAACTGCACAACTGCATTTCGGGATTATGGTCAGATTTGTGCAGTTTAATCTCCAATCCAAGGAGCTAGTTAGTTCAAACTCTTTGACAACCAGCATGAAGTCTTTGTTAGAGCATTGCTCGCTTGAACCCACCAAACATTGGTATGTCAAAGTTGGTTGTCATATTTTAGTATCAAAACTCAAAGTCGCTTGATTAGATTACTAGAGCCAACTTCGTTAGGTTAGACTATAAATTCTAGAAATGTTGAGACATACAAGCATTACTCTGAAGATCTGGAGATTCGAAAGACATAGCGATATCTACGAACACATCATTCTTTTACTTGAGGTTAGTAATACAAGACTTGACTTGTTTCCATTTATATATACGTTACTTTCAAGTCGTTTGGATTGAAAACATAACATGCAAAGTTATATATACAAAACTCTAGTATTATATAATTGATCATCTTATTATGATCAAAATGTCAAGGAAAGATTATACAAATTGTATCACAACTTAGGTACGTTGAATTACGAAGTATAACGCCTATGTTTTGAACTTCGTAATTGCGACGTTGAAATAATCTTTGTAACTTATTACTAGATTGTGTAATGAACTTAGGATTGATTTCATGCCTATAAAACTATGTTTGACTACATGAGTTTAATGAAGTAGACTTTCGAAACTTGTTTCGTAGTTGAAAGAAATCAATGAATTGGTGATACGGTTCCTATTGGGGATTTCTTATTGGTTTCGTATCTTTGTAATTTAACTTTATGCATAAACTTGATCGGCTGGATTCGAATAGACTTTATTTATCTTTGATAAACATCTTATTTGCTAGTCATATTAGATCGGCAAACTATCAATTGGTGGTATTCTTCAGTATCCGAATCTGATAGTTCGTGTTAGAGCATAGCTCAGTTGAACCCACCAACCGTTGGTATGTCAAGTTTGGTGGTCATATTTTAGTATCAAAACTCATCTAGAGTCGCTTGATTAATTACTAGTGTCATCTTCGTTTAGGTTAGACTAGAAAGTCTAGGAATGTTAAGACTTACAAGTATTACTCTAAAGACTTGGAGAATGTGAATAAGTAACGACTGCAAAGAAGACATCATCCTTCCACTTGAGGTTAGTAATATTGACTTGATCTTTTTTCTATTCCTAATGTATCTTTCAAGTCATTTTATATTGAAAACATAACATGCAAAGCTATATTTATGACACTCTAGTAATTAGACTTGGTCATAGCATTACGATCAAAGTGTCAAGGAATTATATTAAATTATGAAGTATAACGCTTATGTTTTGAACTTTGTAAATACGACATCAACATAATCTATGTATTTAGTTACTTGATTATGTGTGGGATATATGTGTGATTTCATCCTAGGAAACTATGTATTATTACATTGGTTTAAGGAAGTAAATGTATGAACTTGTTCCATAATCGAAAGGGAAATCATAAAGTGTGTTGGTCCAGTTCTTCATTGAATAATATTTGGATGACCAATACAAGATGACAAGGTAGAATCGATCTTAACTTATATTGAGAATCAAGGTGTAACCGGTCATAGCCTATATTGTGTGACAAGGTGTAACCGATCCTAACTAGCTTTGGGAAGCATGGTGTAACCGATCACATCCTACATTTGGAAGCATGGTGTAACCGATCATAACCTACTTTGAGAAGCAAGGTGTAAACGGTCACAACCTACACTGGGAAGCATGGTATAACCGATCACAACCTATATTGTGAGTCATGGTATAACCGGTCCCAAGAGAAAACCGAGTTTCCAATATTCACATATCTCTTGTAATTTTGTAATTAGGGTTTGCTAAGATACGAAACTTCTCGATGTCGACATTTTTTGAACATGTACATAACTCTTATCATTAATTGTTCAAAGATATTCCTTGATGCTCAAGGTGATCCCAAACCGAAATTTTGAAAAGCATTTAATTATGATTTTCAAATATATACGTTTTAATTACCTGCAATTAAATCATATCCTCTGGAAAAGGTTTATTAGTTAATGTGCTAAACTAATAATATAAATTTTCTAAGAGAGATTTCGGAAATATTGTTTGACATTTAGTTGGAAAATGAAAAACCGAAATTAGGTACTTTAATGAATATCTTGAGAATATTTTCGGTTTTGGAATTTCCTTGTTGTCCAAACAACCTTGGTCTATAAATACTTGAGTTTGCATTTCTTGCAAACTATCCTAAGAGCCAGGCAAACTTTATTTGTGTTGTTTCTGGTGGAGCCGTTTATCCGGAGAATTCTGTGGGATCAAGAAGCACTACGAGTACCGTCGGTGGGAAACCAGATAATTGCATTGTTATTTTAGTTTTCGATTATTTATTTGATTGACTAACGGTTGTTGAAACTTTGATTGCACCTAGTTTGAATATTCTTGAGAGCCTTCTCTTCTGACATAAGGGTCACTCAAACTAGATCAAAGTATCGACGGGATCTTTAGAACTATTGTTAGATCTAAAGACATCTTGTGATAATCCATTGTTAAAAGACTCCGGTCCGTGTGTGATTGATCACAAGAGGATTCAAGTTTGTGTTGTGTAGATCATTATGAATGTAATTGAAGATTTGAAGACGAAGAAGATTTTCTTATTAGTTTTCGTATCTCGTGATTCGTGCACACATCTTGATCAACTGGGATCCAACTAAATCTTTTTTTATCTTTGATAGACTTGTGATTATGTAGTTATGTAAAATCGGCATCACTTTATAGTTACTCTTTGAGTTCTATATTGATTGATTGCAAATCCGGAAATTGATTATTTCTGTAATTAAGTTTTGGATTTATCCAACCAGACAAAGGAGTTTATTAGATTAAACATAGGAGCATTTTTCAACAACTCAAACATATCTTTTACCAGAGATTGAATAAAGCAACTTGAGATAATGATTTTTATCTTGACATTCACGTGCGTGACCAAAAGGTCGAAGATGCAGGGATACTTAGGGAACTAAGTAACTAGGGGTAGTTTACTTGGTCTCAACTATACGAAGTTGGATTTTGTTTTTTGTATAGTGGCTTAATTCTGAGAGTATTCCAAACTGGACTAGGTCCCAGGGTTTTTCTGTATTTGTGGTTTCCTCGTTAGCAAAATATTGTGTGTGTCATTTACTTTACTTCCGCACCATAATCGTTATTATAATAAAGTAAATAATATTATTGTGCGTTAATCCGAATCACTTGACATTGATCCTATAGTCAATTGGTTTTATTACCGTAACTATTGTCAAGTGAATATCAACTAGTCGTATCGTCTCGACTATTGTCCATAAACGATCACACTTGGTATCATACTTATAGGTTTATAATAAAAGATTGTGGTGTATTTGGGTACCCTCGTCTTTTGAGTTTGCATACATAAATCTTGTTATCTTGATAATCTAGATCTTGTTAGATCTTACCGAACAAATGAGTTTATTATATTAAATGGAAAATGATTACCACGCAAGTGTGACGCATTTTCACCCATAAATACATTAGCTGGGACTCATTTTATCATTAATAAACTTGTTTGTAGGTGGGCAATAAACATTTTGGAAGAATCGGCTCAAAAAGTTGTTATAGGCACCCGGAGGACATATGTTATTCGGACTCTCAGTTTTGGATAAGGGGCACCTCAATTACTAAGGGGCACCTTCTTTAATATCGGCACTCCAACATTTTGGATAAGGGTCGACCACTGGATAAGGGGCACCTTCTTCTCAAATTCAAAACAAAACATTTTGGCGGGAAAATATTACATATCACTGGCAGAGTTTCAATCGATGATTTGAAGGAGTTCTGGGTAGACTAAAGGGCTAAAATTTGTTGGGTATACGTGATATTTCTTAAATATGTTGGTATGGGTGTCCGTTTAGATTAGAATTGGTTGTAATCATTGCATGGAGCAAAACAGAGTTACACACATTTTCACGGGATAACATGAATTACAGTGAGTTCGATGTGTGTAATTCACGAGTTTGGAGTGTGTTGTAGAGTAATGGATATAAATAAGGAGATTTGACATTAAAAAACGCGTGGAGGAGCTAAACAGAGAAATAAAATCTCGATTATTCCCATATCATGAATAAAAGATATTATGAATATTTTGGAATTAATGGAGGAGATTCAACGCCTGTTATTAGTATAAAAAGAGTCTATGGGAGTCTTAGAGGGGGAAAGAGTTTTTGGGATATGGCAGAGAGCTGAGGCCGGAGAAAGGAAAGTGTAGAAGTCATTGCTGCACTTTCAGGCGAAGAAGAAGACGAAGAATAGATCACTGTTTGAATAGGCCTGTCATCTTTTCTTTGTAATAGTTACTCAATTGTGACAGTGGGTTCTGTAACAGCCATAAAGCGTTACGAGTTCTATTACAATTCTTCAATAAAAATACCTTTTTGAGCAATGAATTATCTTTTTGAGTGTGTTTTCACTATGTGGAGCTAGACCCCATCACCGAGATAAGGAAGGAAGCCAGATTTCACTAATGCGGTAATTATATTAATTCTTTTTATGACTAATTGC